>JABASH010003994.1:0-15074 GCA_019776445.1 Tomocerus maximus | reverse complement strand
CATAGAAATCTCTCTCTATGGCAGTCATCTATCTTTGCTTTGAGACTGACGAAATTGGTCATAATTTGTTTTTTAGCCATTTTTAATAATAACCATAGTGACTAGCTCTATACCTGCAGTTATTGAATTTCATCGTATTATTCAATCCCCCTGAACCTTAACATCATATTATTATAATTGACTACGACAAAGATCCTAATAACTCGAGTCGTTGTTGGAACAGAGACACCTTTTCTTTCTACTAATTCTGTTCATATAAATTTATACCCGAAAAGTGTGCAAAACGATAATAATTTTATTAACCAAGCTTTGCTACCACTCAGGATGTACCTACACGAGTCGTTGCTAAAACAATTTTAGTCACATTTTGGCTTTTAGGTCAATTGCAATAATTAATTTCGGGCTTGAGGTCTTACGATGTCAAATAGTTACTTATTTGGCCAATGCGTAAAATATTTGATCGTTTTATAGTTTTACAAACTTTGAATTTTACATACATATAGACAAAAACATGCTACATAAATAAAAATATTGCTCTATCTCCAAAACTTCAGAAATATTTTTATATACCTATATGGAATACCTATAACAGTTAATTTTTAAAATTTGTAATTGTTAGTATTGTTGACAAGAGCCTTTATTTGTACATATATGAGCATTCATTTTGACGCTTCTTAAGACCTGAAACAAAATATGTGCTTAAAAACAAACAGCGCTACCAAAATGTATGACGGTGAAAATTGAAGAAAGAGGATAACAGGAATACAGTGACAATCATCAAAATACATGCTACCTGTATCTTTATGTAGGTACCGGTCAAGTTCCAATTAAATTTTGGGTGTTCATGTTCAGTATTTTCCCTTATCATGTAATGCGGTTTCTGTTCTGACTTAGTGTCCGTAGTTTACTCTGTATCGTCTAATTCGAAATCGTGTGTTGGGGTATACAGCCATATAGGTGTACAGTTAATACATTTGTGTAATAGCACATTTAATGCCCAACCTAGAGGTGCAGTGGATACCTATTTGGAAACTATTCGTTATTCTGCGCCATAATTTACTACTATTTGTATTAGGATTGTCCCGAATATTCGGAGTGTTCTGCGAATCACTCCGAGTAGTATTACATAGTTTCAGCATGCCAAAATGAAGCAGAAAACAAAATAACCTAAATGCTACACAAACTGGTAACGTTTGAGGACGGAATATTTATTTTAAAAAAAAATGTTTTTTGTGTTTGTGCCTTGAGCTCAAAAAATCTGGATGTCGACGTTTTACAAAAAGCATTCTGACACGCCATATTTCGAAAATGTTTCTAAATGTTTGGGGATTACAATAAATATTAAACATTTACGAATATATTTCGAGTTGAAGCATTATTTTTTGAATTTTTCAGCGAATTGGTACAAAATTTGGTTAAATAAACTCATCATATTTGAGAGCCAAATTCCAAATAATTTTGGACCGAATATTCGGTTTTTTATACCTTATATTGTATTCGGCAACTATTCGTTATCTCTAGTGCAATAGTGACATATCAACACTAGTGGACAGTGCAAGTTCACTTTATAATATTGCTCTATTGTCTCTTCCTTTATTGCGTTTCTGTAGAAATAGAGTAGTAAATTGAGCTCAATGTATGGTATATTTTCAATATATGGCATATATTCATCACTTATCTTGCAAGCAATATGTTCTGTGTACTCCATGTTCTTTACCTACTGCTAAATATAGATAAGGCCAACAAATGTCTCTTTTTTCATGAAATTTGATCAGAATGGGCAGTTCCTATTCGATTCCATTGTGCACTCGACAATCGAGACAAAATTGCCCTATTGTGTTGCAGGAATAAGGTTTCTTCCGTATTTATGTTTAACTCCATAATCTTGTTTGTCCCACATCATTCTATACCCACCACTCTACCAATTTCCTATTATTATCTCTAAACTTATTTTGCTTCTCCAACTCACAGGTCACAGCTTAAAAGATATAATATTGTAGCTACTTACGTAAAGCTGATGATGTACGACGTTAACTGGCTCCATAAAATCTTGCTACCGATAAAAATCGTGTTAGTATAATGTTATTAATATTGCCATTGATTAAATCGAGCAAACTTTACACAAAGCCATACTAACCTGCACTAGTTAACATATAATACCCCACCGATAATTTAAATTGCGGCTTTGAAATAAAAACCAGGTTTTCTAAAAGTCCCACACGTTTTAATACTTAGGTATTTTTGGACTACATAATCTCAATTTTGACAAATAATTCTATTCTAAAGTTATTTTTCTTAAAATACCCTGGTTTAAATATTCAAGTTTGGAAACGTAAATGGTTTTCAACTCCTTTCCCATTTTAAGTTTTATTTGGATAAAAATACACCAACTTAAGGATTCCTTCAATGATTTCTTATAAATTTTGCACTGATTTTTGGCTTTACATATTAATTTTCCCCCATAGTAATATCGAATCACTTTTAAATTGGTGTATTTAGTTATAATGTCTTAATATTATTATCTTCAATTGCATCATACTAAATCTTACTACGCGCAATAAAACCTAATACCTTTCAGAAGAAAATATTTCTAAGGTTTCTTCATCCTGCACTCCATAAAAATGTAGTTTTGAGTTTGCAGATAAAACATTTTCCATTAAATTAAACAACTTTGCGGCAAGTAATACGAATGATTGTCTAGATCTACTGATACATCACATATGAACCCTTTCATTCCATTCTAAATCAGAGGAACATAAAAAAGAAATATTTGTCCATAAATATAAAGTAATTAGTAGTAGTTAACAAATGAAGTGAAGGATGTAGGACGCTGCTTTTATAAAATCCTCTGTGCTCTTCAAATTACTGGAAAGAGGAGATGAGTCAGATGAGTATTAAGGTTATTATTGAAGAGTTCTAAGTTAACAGCCGTTGAAGAGCTCAAATAAAAAGATATGTCAAAGCATTTGCTACAAAACTTTTATTACAGGAGCTAAAGTTACTGGATTTCCCATTTTGTAACTCCTTCACAAAGTGGCTTTTATAACGATTAGTTTTGTAATGATGTTATTTTATTTGTCTATGTAGAGCTTGCATTGATGTTGTGTACATGCCATTATGAAAGGTTACCTTATATCTTTTGAATTCCTTGACATATTGTATTAACACAACAATTTGAAAGGTACTTCTCTGGTAATAAGCCGTATAAGTTGAAAGGGAAGTTATTGGAAGGCATAAACCTCAATGTGCATCATTTATAAATAGGCATAACATATTTGAGAGGAAAACAAAAAGGAGTTCAGGGAAATGCTGGCAAATAAAATTTTCCTCACAAAATGACAAACGAGTAGAGACTACAGCCGGAAATCCCATACAAATTTTAGTAGCAGCACTACAAAACTTTGTTATCTGCCATTCGACTTTGATGGCAACCATAAGTTATAAAGCAATCGGGTTGATAAGTCGAAAAGCAGCCAGAAGGTCAAGTAATAAATACTTGGTCTAATTAGCCAATACTAGAAAATGCTCTCGCTTTTGAAAATACTTCAATTTTGATGCAACGGGAACAATCGACTAGCTGAATATAATTACCAACAGTTAGTTTGCATTTTATATGATGTACATAATTATACTTTACACATGCAATTTAGACCCAGAGTAATAATATCTGAATTCCGACTCCTAATTCGCTCCACTGCTGCCATAAAACATTTCTATGATTTGCTCATGTTGTCGACAAGACAGTGAAATTGCACATAATGTAAGAATTATCTAAATTCTAATCATGAACAGTGGCTCATTTACCAGCCACAAGATAATAATAAAATTACCTCAGCGAGTACCTCTTTATATGCTCTAGAAGTTACTCCTCATGCTTAACAAGCAAAAATAAATCAACAGCAGAGCCCGAATGAAACAAATGCTCTGTTGTGTTGATTCCGCTGACATCGTTTGGTTTGTTAATTGCCAATTTAAGTGAACAGCATGGAGTCTGTTCGTCAAAAGGAAAGACATTGGTTTGTGTAATAAATGTTAATGGCTTCTAGTATTACTGTTTCTGCAATAAGTGTCATTTCGCTTGTACAATTATGCTCAACTATATAAGTACTAATAAATTGTAATAAATTCATGCTTCGCATTTCTGTAGTCTCGACACTTTATTGGGCAATATTTATTTGCAAAAGTATCTTCCTTCATGCACATTATGTATTTTATTAGATCCCATAATGATTATTATAATTAGAAGTATCTTTTTGATTACTTCGGACACACCTAATACAACCTTTTTCTTTTTACCAGGCAACAATATTAGTAACTGTCTTCAAAATTTTGTGGTGTACCTGACAAACGAAAGCTATATTATTTGCTCTGGGAAATAATCATTGAGACATTTTTAGTTCCAGTCATCCTTACCATTTTTACTTGCTGTCATTTAAGTGCATCCCGAACAGCCCCAGAGAGCACCTTGTACCTGGTCACCACGAAAGATATTATTTTTATTTTGTCTGACTACTTCACCTAGTGCTACATGCTGTCTCTACCTTTGAAAACTTCTCTCAGTGCTATTACTCTACTATAATATTCTACTTTGGTATTCCCTAATGCTCCCTTGTCATTGAATTACTTACATCCCTTTATTCAATTTACTCACCCAGTCCTAACTCTATTGCATAGGTCAATGGGGATACTAAAGTCTTCTTTTTAACCAGTAGTAACCAGTTCTATTTATCTATACCGATGAGTAGGTAGTAGGTACGCACACACATAACTAGTCAATTGACATTATTTTGTACTAGGGGCCCCAGCACCGATAAGAATCCGAAAGGTTTACTATTTGGTTTAATTTCGAAAGATGCTAACCCAGACTCAGAGTCGAGTTTATTGTTTTATACACTGAATACGGGCTTGGGCATTGCCCATTTTTGGGAGTTATTCCATGGCATAGGACAAACAAAGTTGCATACAACAGAATATTCTTATATTTTTATTAGACTCCCATCCCACCAGTACTGTTACTAAATTTCAAAAGGTTTAGGCACCAATATTTGGTTTAATTTCGAAAGATGCTAACCCAGAGTGGAGTTTCATGTTTTATGCGCTTGCGCACTACGCATTTTGGGGAGTTATTCCATGACATAGATTATTGCATAGGTACAAGAAAATATTTTTATTATATTAGAAGATAGAGTAGGTACTTATAACAAGGTATTTATGTGTAAATACAGATTTATCCTTCTCTGAAGAGTGTATAAAACTTTATAGCCAACTTATTTAATTTTGTAACACAACGTAGATAATTATAAGACTTCAGTAAAATAATGTCAATTATATATTGGTCATTTTTGAAAAGAAAATAAGATTTAAAGATACTTATGCTGTACCTGCATACACTATAGGTACTACATAATTTAAAGCAAAGTTTTCCGAGAAAACATTGTTTAGGGAATGACTTATTCAAAAGTTTGCACAAAATGTTTCAGTGTTTCCAAACACTATGATAGGCGAATGGGCGTACATACTTTCCATACATCGACTAATATTTTAAAAATTGCTTTCCAAATGAAGGATACCTGAGGATGTGATTGGGAGGTCACCAAATTTCATAGCTAAAATTCAGTTCTTGGTGCTTCCTTTATATTGGCAATTGTATGCTAGAAAGTTTGTGTGAATTTTTGTTTGAAAAAAGTTTGGCTTGGTGTCGACCAATGAAACGCCACAAACAAGACCGACTAAAATAAAATAGCATTCACGTTTATTGTACGTAAATATTTGGCTAAATTTGCCAAAATTATTTAGTTTCCTAGATTTTGAAAACAATAGTTGCAAAGGTGTTCCACAAAGAACATCCACATTACTTTCACTCGATGACAGTATAATGAATGAATACCTCTTTTTGGACTTTCTTGTACCATCAAACTTACATTTTCGCACATGTATTGGAGCCTATAATTTTGCAATTATACCACTTAATCTATTTTTACTTGGGCGTGTAATTTCCCCAAACTCCCGGGCGCATTTTTGGCGGATCTAATCCTAATCCGCAATTTAATTAAATTAAATTTTTTTGGGGCCAGGATGCCCAAATTTAGTTTTTTGGAGGCTAGGGCTAGCTGTTTTTACTAGTAGTATTTTTGTAAAGTGACGATCGATGATTTTAAAAAATGAATAAAAACGGACGGACTCTGCGGTTCTATAAAGTCGCTTCCTCAGGCGAACTAAAATGTAGAATTTTGAAAAGTTGATTTAAAGGAAGAAAATTGTAATTGAAAAATTAACACATCTAAAAATTCAAATCAGGCAGTATTGTTTAAACTTTATACTACATTAAATGCAACCCATTTGCTGGGAAAATTGAATTATATATGTAGCTGTACAAATTACTCGATACATTCTTTATTCATGCAACATGTTCAGAAGTTTGCCAATTTGAGTTCTGCAAGTTTTGTCTCAGATCAGTGTAGAAGGTTAAAACCTTATAAGATCAGTTCTTACATTCTGGTTTATTTACCATTGGCCAACTTCCTCGCAGACCTAACTTTGCATCCTTCGGCTAATTTACTTCGCCTTCGTCGCTACGACCTTCTTGCATGATTGAAGAATGCTTGTGACTTATTATGGTTGCTCATATATACGATTGTGAACTCAGAGCTAATCCCATATATTTTACTTATACATATCCCTTGTTCATTTTTGTAACTGATCAAGGTCACTAAAAAGGATAACTGAAATAATTACGGATAGTGACAGATTAGTTGAGTATACCTATTTTTTATTGATTTCATGGAAAAGTCCATTGCCTAAATAAATTCTAAATGCAAATTTAGAATTTTTGGAGACATCATTTATGTGATAGAAAATTAATTTTTAGAACGATACAATTTTTTGTATTTAACAACCGAAAATAAACTTTTGCAAATATGAGTCGAATTAAAATGAGTTTATATACTCCTATACACGGTGTATAGGTATTCTATGATGCCCCTAAATGTAACCACGGAGCCCATGAGGTGTGCTAGCGGGCATTAACGCCATGTTTGGATAAGATGTCTCCAACAAAGTCACAACATCACATAGAGCGATAAAAAGAAGCCCATAGTTATTAGATAGGTGTGTGGTAGCAGAGTAAAGCCCGGTGTTAAAATTTTAATCTAAATATTCTTATATTAAGAATCAGTTGGATACGGTCTTTACTTTTCTGTGAAAGTATTTTAATTTTGTGGATTGTACAGAATTTTCGACGCACTATGCAGTTTTGAGAACTGTTTGCTCCCACTTTACTTGAGAAGTCCTGGATACCTAAGGTTCAATTGCGAGAGAGGAAAGGTATATTTGTCCTATAGTTAGGGACATATAAACTTCGGATGGGTGTATTAGGTGTAAGTATGATGAGCATTATAAAGTGGTTCGTGCTGCATAGCATTAAGCCTTCTACCTACGTGCATGACATTTAGAAAGTAACTAATATAAAAGTTGTTGGATGTTCCCTTAAGCCAGTAGGTTTGTACATCATCACATTACCTCTATTGCATTGAAGGGATGAATGTTTGTTCCGTGAATTGAGTAGTTGGAGTCGACTGCAAACATTTCACTTTACCTTTCTATACTGAGTGAGTACTAATTCTAAGAAAGGAGTCAGAGATAGAGAAATGCTCAAACTGATCGTCAGTGAGCAAAGAACGGTCTATGTAGCTACATAAATATTACATACATATGGGATGTAACAGACAGATACGACATATCTGTATCATTCTATGAGAGATACTTATTGTTATAGATCATTCTAGAATCCAACCAAACAAGTCTTGCAGTGAAATCCTTCATAAGGTTAGAGAGAGAAAGAAAATAGCTGGGAGCACCGTCAGGCCATAAGTATATAGGGATTCGGATACATGATATAATTTCCGACGACTATGTCTTCTTGGTGTGTTAGTGGTCTGTTTTCTGCTCTAGCTCGCTTTTTACGCTGTACTTGCTCTGGTAACTACGGAACTGAATGTATCATAGATAAATAGTACACGACTTGTAATGTAATGTTGTAGTAGTACATCTACTAAAGTTAGAGTCTCCTCTCTTCAATTCAGATCTAGCCTTTAAGAAAATGGGGAGACAAAGTTAACAGAGAGTTCCAACATTTTTATGCTTATATAAACTGCTCGGGGAAATTTCAAGGAAACTTTTGAAAACTCCTGTTGTGTAGCGTATGCACTCATTCACTTAGCCAGCTTCATCTTAAACTGTTCCACTGGAGTCTTCCTCCGAAAGGTAGGTAGCTTAGCCTCCCAGTTATATAACCAACCTACTTCCTCATCTTCTTTTCCTCAAACTTTTCTCTCTAATGGCACACATACAAATGGACTAGTACACCCTATGCATTTCCATTCGATGTGACTATACGTCACTATCACTCCTCCAACATGCGGAAATTAACTATTCTTGCACTTTTGCAATTTCCCACAGAATATTTGCAACAATATTAAAATTAAACTAATAAGTCATGGAGCCCAACTTTTATCCCACACTTTTTCATTCCACCAGCCCTGAGTGGAGTTACATATTATTTTATGAATTATGCCCCCTCTACTTTATCAAGCATGTTACCTATACTACCTATACCATTTATCAACCTTTTTAAATATTAATTCGATACATACGGCAGCAGATCAAAAGCTACAGACACTTAACAACTGAAAACATTCAAAGCAGGAGTCAAATAATTTGTCTTCTCATTTTAATTTAAATGTCAATTATGAAATGCATAAGCATATTTTGTTGTATTTGAAATCCCGGAATAGTTGAACCTATATCTAGGGCCACAACTATATACCATGTAATACATCATATAATATCTGCCAACGGAATAAAATTTAGCAAAATATTGACAATATGCAGTACAAGTACAAAAGTAATGCTATGGTATTTCGAATTTCGTAGATAAGTTTATGAAATAACTAATAGGTACTTAGATTTACTTAAAAGTCTTAATGTAAGCTTCTCTAATGCGAGTGAAAGGCTTGGTGAAAGTTTTGAATGGGAGAAAGATAAAGCATTTGTACTCATCCGGATAAACACTGGTGTCAGTGTAAATCAGTTCAATTTTGTACGACTTGCGTTTGCATCTGAATCAACAAAAACATTTTTGTGTTCAGAATGCTGCAGATCTGCAAAGATGCTTATAAGTTTATGTACGTATGCCAGTGAAGTTGCAATGTTGATTTTGTTTTCAAATGCGAATTTAGATTGGCAACTGACTTTCTCAAGTGTCTTGTGTCGACTGCATGCACCGGATCTAGTATTGCAAGAAAGAAACCGACTTTCCTAGCTTAGCATACCTTAGATATCTATCTAGATAGATGTTAATGTTATTACCCCGCTGAGTAGCTACCTACTCTAAAAGTTGGCCGGAACGTATCCTAATGAGAATTGGAGGCATTGGGCACGGCTACAGTCTGCATGGTGTGGTTTGCTAATGTTGTCTTAAAAGTCGGTGCTGTAGTAGAAGTACTTACTTGAACAGGCCTATTTAAGGTTTGAATCCAAGTATGGGTAGTCAAAGTCTGACTAAAAGACTAAACAACCTGGTCCGAGTCAGAAGATCATCAGAATCTGATCTATGGCGTAAAACAGCAAAGACAAAGCGTTTCCTTTCCAGACGCGCACCAACATCATTATCTTCTAGCACGAAAAACTTTTACAGAAAATTATTTCTTTTCTCCAGCGAGTGAAATGAATGAACAGCCGTGTGCTATTATAATTCCCAAGTTATTGCTTCCACTCAACTTGCTTTCCAAATGAATGTATGCCAAATTCTGGTTTGAGAATTCAGGGCATCCAAACATGCAATCTTTGTCGGACAAGTAATGTGGACAAATAGCTAATTATACAAATTTATAACTACCTACACTTTAAAATAAAACGCATTGATTAGCTACACAATAATATGCAATAAATTATACTATTCATAAAAATTATAAGTATCATCATCAATATCTATTTCTATAGTATAATCGTGCTAAATTTCTGTGACGGGAGAACCGACCTCTTATCTCTGATTCAGAATATCTTATATAAGTCAGAATATATATAATCTCGCTAAAATTCTCTTGGATGGAGAATTTAATGGGATTCTTGTTAGTACGCAAATGCTGTAGTTTTAAATATTTCAACACCTCTCTCTCGTCTGCCGTAAACCTGCAGTGCTAGGTTTACACCTTAGTTTATTGAAAATTGTCTTTTAATAATCCAATTACATTGTTATGGTTCACCACTTCCATAAATGTAATAGTCAACATGTCGATTACAACCTCTTAATATGGACTTCACATTTGAGAAAGTAGAATTCAAAGTGAAAATATAATCATGATATGAGTTTGTCCGTGGTGTGAAACAAGTTGCCGTTCCATCGAAATCACTGCCGCTATAAAGTGTCCAACTTGTCGATCCAGTAGTGAAAAGCGATTGTGGCGTAAAATGAATGTTTGCAGAAGCAGGCCCAGTAATTGTCACGTCCACCCCCCTAAAGAATGTCATCTCATACAAGGAGATGGAAGGCGTTGCCGTATCGGGAGCACCGAGATAGCGGATGGATTTCGTTGCCTTTAGGCCAGCGTCGTTCGAGCATCGTCTCCCAGTGTCAGGGCCAAATGTTGTGCTGCCCGCAGTGTAGTTAGTTTCTTGAGAATATGCCCAACTGTAAATAAAATATTTACTTTATTATTGAATTACCCATACCAAGTAAAAATATCCAAATATGTACAATTAACATAATTGAAGTAAGATATTGGCAACAAGGATCATAAAGGATTGCTCACACTCCGATTGCTGAATACGATTGTGTTTTTGAAATAATTCCAGGTGTCACAACCACAACAGACAAATCTGGCTGTTTACTTTCTAAAATTAATCCATCTCCAGTACAATCCCGTTCTGTATAGAATCCAAATTGTGGTCGAATTGCATAACAAAATGATATGCACCAGATAAAAGTGACCAATTTTAAGTTTAGCATAATTACTGAAATGTAATTTCGGCAGGATAAGTGAAGATATAAATTCCAAATAATGAGAATCACAATCACAACAGATGAACAAGAACGAACTGCGCCTTCCCAAATGAAATACAGATATTAGAATAGACTTTTGGTCTTAAGTGCAATGTGCTATGTGCTTAATCAATCGCATATCGGTTTCTTTAAGGAGGGGTGGCTCATTTCTAAAATCCAGATTCCATGAGAATGTCGAAAATAGATAAACGTCGAGAAATAAGGTTTACATATTCCTTTATTCAGAGGAACTTGAGTTTCCTCTGCATGGTTTTACTTATATCTGTCTGTCTGTCCGTCCAGTCGAAACTCCTGAATGGACACGATAATTTTTAAAGAGATTACAATAAATTACAACATTTATATTTTCTGTGTCATCTCGTCATCTGTAGGTCAATAGGATCACTGAAATAAAAGGATGGGCAAAATCGGACACACTCCCTGTATAAAAATTGAAAATCAGTACAACTTTCGTTCTGTTCATTGTAGAAAGTAGTGAAATGGTATACGGAGAACTCATCAACAGCCCATTCGTAAACATGACATTGTTTTTTCGTAAACAAAAATGCCATAATCGTAAAATTCCAATATCAGTTTTGTAAACATTTGCGTTAGGTGCCAAAAACATAGACAAATATCCAGTTCCAGTACATGATGATGTTAAACAGTTTAGGATAAGTCCACTAGCAGTTGGCGATAATGTCTGCGGGAGTTTACACGCACCTTCATTGTAATTTACGATAATGCAAATTAGAGTTTACGAAACATTCATTGTAGTTTACGATTACGCCATATGTCATGTTTACGAATGGGCTGTTGATGAGTTCTCCTAGAACCAGTGAAATAGCTAATTCGATAGCTGACAAAACACACCTCTATAATATATCTCAAAAGTCATTGACCAACATGACAGCACATGTGCTTTATATTTGACTATCATTTTTTCAAAATCTCAAAGAATTCCTTATTGTACGTACTCAAAAGTCCATTTAGATGGTTCATTTTGACGTTTGACTGACTATCTGAGTGTCGAATATCTCTTTAACGATAAAACTTTTTTTTTAAATATGCTTGCACAGAATGAAAGTATAGATATATTTAAGTGATCAGATTTTGAGTCAAATAGTGTTTGACACACCCCCTGATTGGGGGAGTGGTTTAAAACCAAAAATCAATACAAACATCAATACAACTTTAGTTCTGTTTATCGTAGAAAATTGTAAGGTGGCTCATACTCAGGAAACTGCAGCCATAATAAATCCATAAGCAGTTCGATGGTAGGTAGAGTTCAAGGTTGACCATATCCAAGATCGGAATTGTCAATCGCTGTGTAGTTGCACAAACAGTCCACAGCCCATAGCCATTGTTTTCAGCGACAAAGCTCCAGCCGGGGTGCTTCGTACCGGCGGATGACTTTCAGTAAAAGGGCATATAATGCTACTTAGGAACTACAAAACGCGGTTGATTGCTTTCCATTGAGCATTTTCAATTAACCGGCCGTAGACCAGACATAAGGAATTTTTGCCAATACGGTGGTCGACCATACATAAGAAATTTTTACCAATACCGTCGTCGACCAGGCATCAGGAATTTTTACCAATACCGTCGCCGACCAGGCATCAGAAATTTTTGCCAATACCGTCGTCGACCAGGCATCAGGAATTTTTGCCAATACAGACGTCGACCAGGCATCAGGAATTTTTGTCAATACGGTCGTTGACCTGGCATCAGCACACATTTAACGACTATTACCTACAATTATCTACAATTCTTCGATCCTGCGTATGCCTGTTTGCTGACAGTTTACTACATTTAATTGATTAATTGTTTAAAAATAATTCTGTAAATCATTGGTTTACCGAGCCCTCAATTATCGAAATTACCGATTACCGACAAAGCCTTCGGTCACCAATACTAGTTCAGTTCTTAGGATATTACGAATTTATTTTGAATTTAATGTAAAAGCATGAACCCCACCTTAATATGAGGTTTCCGTCATTGATATTATTTAACGTTAAAAAACAGATAGTACCTACTTCTAGCTTTTATCTTGCCTCCAATTGCCTCAATGGAAATTACAGGTATTTTTTACCATTGTATCATTACAGTAATTGGACTGATTGACTGATTAGGAAAGTAAAATATATGTGCTTGTCCCGCACTTCAATTTACTTAATATTAATAATTAAACGCGGTAATGTTCTGTGGGATGGGTTGAAGTAAGGCAGAGGTTGCAATTTTTAAAACTCGCGCCGTCAATTACACAGAGCATACCAGCGACCGCGTTCGAGGAAACCTAACCTAACCTAACTGTACTAAAACATTGGCATAGATAGGTATTGTGCAACCTCTTCCTTACTCCAACCGTGGGATGGATAATCTTCGAATGAACTTTTCAAATTTCGTTAACATTCTGTAACTTTTTTTCCAATCCATTCTGCAAATGCAACAGTACATAAATATAGTTAATAGTTGTCGAGTTTTGTAATTGTTATGTAGCTGTAGAGCGATATAAATATGTACATAGATATACCATAAGTACAGAGCTATATATATTCTAAGATGTTTAGAGGTATCCATCAGTTCGACTAGGCATACTAGGCGATCTTTCTGCCTCGATTATAGAGATAATATTAATGCAGTGTATTAAAATTAGCCTAAAATCTAAACTCATTAGGCTAATTTTAATAGACTGCATTAATATTAACTCTATAATCGGAGCAGTTTAGTAATTATCATGTAATTATAACGAAAGATCGCCCAGTATGCCTAGTCGAACTAAAACCCAGTCTGCGGATCTCCCGGTCTGACGGTGACATCTATTTATGTGTCGGTGAACACAACCCAGGGAACAAAAATAACATTTTCCCCCATATTTGTATAAAAAAGCAAGAAGTAAATTTTAAAAAGCACTTTTTTACGACACTACATGTTACATACATGTTTGTTTTGATATTTGAGAAGGCAAATTAATTGATTTGAAAAGTTTATATGAGACTTAGTTGGTTTACGCCATAGAAATAGATGCAAATTTAATGCAAATAGTACTTCAGGCACACCTGCTTCATATCTTATCTTCTGAATGTCTCAATGAAAATTAGTCAATCAATTAGGCAATCAATCAAAATCTGAACCAAAAATGTCATAAAGTGATTAGGAAAATAAAGTTGCTTTAGTCACACCACACTTCAATATGGTAATTCAGAAGCTCCCCGGAATAAGGGCCTCCGATAAATAATAATTTTATAAATAACAATTGATTGGGTATTATCATAATTGCGGAACATATATGAGACCCGAAACCCGCTTCTAGGACACAAGACCATAACCTGTTTTGAAAGCAATTTAATGGCAATGTGTGGAGTAGGTAACCCGGTGGGCCCCTCAGAATGTTTTCCAATAAAAATCTTACTTTTTTCAATGACATGTAGTAGCCCTTGACCTTGAATACATCTGAACCTTGCGTAATACTAATACAGACTGGCTACAAAATCGCAGATTTGTTGCTAGTGTTAAAAAAGTGAAAATTTAAATTGGAAACATTCTGAGTAGCTAATCTATTCCAGTTCCGCATTACGATGGCCACAAATACTTTGGGCTTAAAAAATATTTTGGGCCACTATTTTCTAGATGGGTAGGTCTTTGAATTTCAGAAAAGTTTTCCCACTGAAAACATATGTTGATGCAGTCTCACACGCCCACTACCTACACATCAAATAAAGCGCATGCGTTTGTATCGTATAAAAATGTGAAACATTCATTTTAAAGCAACACTAAATAGTATTAGTGGCAGTGAGTGACAAAATGTGACAAAAAGTCGGGAACACCCCAAGGTTCCTTCTCTCGCTATCAAGAGATTCAGGACTAACGAAATATTTTTGAGGGATTTCAAATATTTTTGAGAGATTTAAAATATTTTTGAGATTTCAAATATTTTTGAGAAATTTCAAATATTTTTGAAGGATTTCAAATATTTTTGAGAGATTTAAAATATTTTTGAGATTTCAAATATTTTTGAGAAATTTCAAATATTTTT
>JABASH010003993.1:0-15074 GCA_019776445.1 Tomocerus maximus | reverse complement strand
ATTTTAATACTTTATATCTGACTTGCATATCAACTACCTTACTATATATCGTACATTAATAAACTATAATTACCTGTACATATTATAATGATAGAACGTGAACTTTTCTCAACTAGATAATAATTTTCTATTTTTTTAATCGTCTCTCATTAATCGTAATCAACTTGGACCAAAGGTACGTGTACATTAAAATTCATAAATCATTATCATTTACTTTAGCTTTGTAATTGAAATGTAATTCCTGTGACAGTTTTTTGTGTTGTAAATGGACTTGGTTAGAGTTAAATATATATTTAGTAGATAACCAGTAATTAATCAAGTATTTACTTATGGTCAATCGTCTACTGTTTCACAAATAATGCAATGTGAACATAATAACGATGTTATTCAGGATCAGTCTTAATTATTGTGTTCATCTAATCGCTCAGCGTAGCTCTAATGTGTAAGTTTAATTAAGGGACTGGTTATGGTGTTTGCATATTAGTGTTTTTATGTGCTCATTTTTATCTTTCGAGTTTCGGCAATTGGCAAAAAATTCTAAGTATACTACAATTAATTGCATTGTGATTTTTGCAAACAACTTGCTGAGTATTTCTATTGTATCAGTGTTAGTTCAACTACCTAAATAGAAATGTCCTAAATCAGCCATGATCAGACATTCAATTATGTAATGTAATAATACAACCAAAGCCTCTAATGGATGCGACATGACTTGCCATATATACTTCAATTATAATACACATGGTTCCTTCCATAATAGTTAATTTAACATTGGAATGAAGAATTAATCGTTAAACATTTTGAGTTTATCGGTAGCACTAACACTACAATTCTATAAAAAACTTAGTAAACATTTGTAACCTTTTTATGCATACAAGTTTCTACTGTAAAAGTGTGTAACAATTATTTCAATTTACATTCTCACGCTTCGTCATTACCAGTCAAACAACGTGTATTAAGGTATCATTCATTCAGTATTAGGGAGAAAGTAAACGACTGCTGTATATTACGTTGTATTTTGTATTGCTACGAATTATTTGTATTTTTCCTTGGTTAATTTCTTTAACGTATTTCGGATTTCACTCGTTGTCTTACATGACTAGTTTTTCTAAGCACAAAAACATGTACTTTTGCACACATTTTATAAACTAAAGGAGCCCAAAGAACCTCAATATCGCATTTCGGTATCAATGGCTAATAAATTACTTTCTACATGAGCATGTGCAAGTGCAAGTCAACCATTTTTAAAATACAAATTCTTCATGCGAAGGTACTGTCGATACTGAAAACAACTATTGCGAAAAGATAACAACAAAAATTAATGGTAACATTTAAGAAAATAGCATTAGTACATATAGATACCTAAAAGATTTTATACACTCTAGATAGGTACCTTTATATAGTCAGATTTTATACTTGGTCTCATGATAAAAGAAATTAATCCACATATTTGTCTCTAATCCAAGTATAAATAGCTAGCTGTATATTGAATTCCTAATTTCTAGTGTCGAGCAGGCTTTTTAGCTATTTCTGTGCACCAAAACGTCCTGAACCCATCAAATAAGTATATAAATATCAATAAAATATCAATATTATATTATGCGTCGATTCCAAATCAATCTCCTCCTTCGGATAGTGGGTTTGCTGCATTTGCTCTTGTTCTCTGTATAAACTGTTCCACTTCAGGGCATCGCATTCTGATCGAATCCACAACATCTAAAAGGTTTTTGGCGTCCATAGCTAAAACATGAGCAGCTGAAAGCATTCCCCTAAAATATCAGGAACAAATTAGTTACCCTTTCTGCAAATGCAAGTTTTCAAAAATAGGAATTCATTTATTTCTGTTTACTTTCTGTATTCGACATCTAATGTAGTTGAGCTGTATTTTTCGGCTAAACGCATCGCACTGACTAACTCTTTCATATCCTTACTGAGAACTTGATGAGCCATTTCCACCTTAATCAGAGTAATAATCGATTAATAGTGCCTAGACGAGGATAATACGATAATAATAATAAGTCATACTAAAATGTTCTCAGAAAGTATACATTTCTCACTTCATGCTTGGCAGTGTCCGGAAATATATCCACAAGTTCATCCACACTACCCAACAACGCCCGAAGTTCAAATCCAACTTTGCGAACCAACTCCAAGTATTCCACCCTGCCAGACTGTTGCACTCCTTGAGTTAGCTCCATTATTGCTTTTACAACATTTGTTGTGCTATCATACACTCGATCATGATTTCGGTCCAAATCCGCTGTAGGAGTAGGCTCCATTTTCTGTAGAAAATTAAAACAATCAGTTTTTACGTAAAATACAACATTCAAGATTGCTTTCTACAACGCCCAGCAAATTAGAGTGTGTCGAGATCCTGTACAATTATGAGATTTCACTGACGTACTACAATAATTTTCTACAATAAATATTTACCTTTACTATAATAGCCTTGTCTTCCGCTCCTAAACTGTTGCTCCCTCCGCCACTTCCATTAACCACAGCACCGTCTCCTATTTGAGAAAAGCCTGAAGAGCCATTGGGAACATCTCCACATTCGCTGTCCGAGCGATCTGATGTGCTCGTTGTTATTGATAATCGCTTTCTCTGTAAGTGGAACAAGACATTTTACATAGTATTTCATCGTAAATAACTCAACCCCACTCTAATAATGCTCTTCAACATATAGGCGTATAAACTCTAATGCTTTCCCATTACCCAAACACTAACTCCTCACATTATGACAATACATTATTATTTCAGCGAAGATGTACAACATTACCAAATTGTTTTCTTCTTCTGCCAGCCACCGGCTATCTTCCTCTGACTGTTTCTGCTGTTCTCGCAATTTATGCTCCAATTCCTGTTTGTACCGCAGCTCAACTTCTGTACCGTCAATTCCATTCTTAGGTTCCTACATTTCCCATTTCCACAAAGTTGTGACATTAATTATTGAAATAACCAAAATTTATTTACTACTAGTAGGTAGGTACTTTTAAACTATATACGAAAGAAATGCTATATGCTACAAATAGTGTAATATAGTGACTAAGGGACGTAAAATAAAATAAGAAAATAAATGCATGCACTACACATTACATATGTGAAACGATCACCTCCAAAAAACCAAAACCAATCAATACAACCAAAACCAACACAAAAAACAAAATCGAAAGGATTCCGTGTACACGTGGAACAACTCAGGAAGGGACTGAAGATTTCTTCATTTATCCTCAGTGTCAAAAATCAAAAAATTCAAAAATTAGACAAAAATTCAATGGAAAATTCCAGCTGATTTTAACGTCTCATGCTAGCGACCGTCAAAATTCCAAGCGGTAACTTTTTTAGAATTTAGGTAGGACCTTGTCTAATGTCCCATAGTTGGACGCTGGTTTGGAGCCACCAGGGGTACTGGATGACATATTGAAAATATCAGAGCTAGAGCTAGTACTCATTGTTCCTAGACTAGACAAAGTGCTACAATTTTGATTATGAGGTTGATGTGCCATATCGACGAGGAGACAGCTGCCTCCTTCTTGCTCAACGAATGGTTTGGTTTTGACTTTTCTCTTGGGTGACCCCATCGTGCCACATCCACTCGCAAAATCTACCGCTAAAGTGTTGAATGCCGAGGCTGGAGTCGTATACACTGCTGGATTCAGTCCTCTGGATTCACTTTCTCGCAGTAATTGAGACAGAATTTCTGCATTTTGCGCGACGATGTATGTAGTAGGATTTTGAGTCTGTTGTGATTCTCCTAAGATAGGCGGTCGTTCCACTCGAGGCGGTTTCGGTGGAGCTTGTTCATCCGAGGTTGATGATGCTAAAAATACAATTAGGATGAATTACATTTCGTATCAAATGACTACGAAACTATTGTGTCCATAGTTAGTTCTGTCAATCAAGTTCCATTGTACATAATTGCATGTTGATAAATTACCCCAAGACATTGTTTGTAACCGTCTGTTTTCTCTCCGAGCCATGTCTTTTTGCTGCTGTCGCTCTTCCATCAAGATTTCGCTGTAGATTAAAAATATCGAAACTTTAAATATCATGAATCAAGGGTAATAAGCAAAGGATTAAAATATTATAATAGTTTCCTGTACTCACTAGAGATCTTCCTTGAGTTGCTGAAATCCGGGTCTTTTCGAAGGTTCGTAAGACCAACATTGACTAAAAAATAAGTACTTTTTTAGATTATTTCATACCTAATATAGATATTATTATATACGATAACTACACTCACCTCATGAGGGCGTAAAGCCTCGGAGGACAGTTCGAGGGCAAAGGTAATCTTTCTCCATTCTCAATCTTTCCTATCACATCATTATTCTGAACACCGGCGAACGGCTTCACACCAAACATCAGTATCTCCCACATACACACACCTACAAACGAAAATCTCCTCTTGAGAATCAATAATTTATTCCACGCACCCAAACGGCTCTTCTAAAGTCTTAAAAATACCTAATGCTTGTTCAATCAAATACTCAATACTCACGATCATGACTTCTAATGTTTCCAGACAAGTTTCTACTTCAAGTCCATGGGTCAGAGGTTCATATTATATACATAAGCTGAACTGCGCCACACGTACATTAACAGTATAGAAATGTTTTACCATAATTTTATTTACAAGATAAAAGGGGAACGATATTGTCTCTGATTATTGATTGCATCCTTGCTGCAAGGTAATACATAAAATCAACGTCATCTCAGCACATTATCTCATCTTATAAAGGAAACGTTTGTAATATAAATTGAGGCCAATATCTCTAGTAATATTATTTGACAGCGTATTAAGTACAAAGAACGATATGCTTGAGTATTTGACTTGAATGAGAATGAATGAACATTTAAGGCATTGGTGGTATATGCATGAGAGGTGATTAGCCCTCGGCATTTCGTAACAACTTACCAAACATCCACACATCACTAGCATTACTGAATCGTCGAAAATTGATCGATTCCGGGGCCATCCATTTGATAGGCAACTTTCCTTTTGACGCTTTATAATAGCATTGATCTTCTGACACCCACCTGTTTAACAGCCATTAATCAACATTTGTATTACATAATTACTTCACTTCATAGACCAAGGTTGGTAATCTGTAATAATGATAATGACAATAGCAACTGACCTGCTAAGACCAAAATCACTCAATTTTACACAATCGGCAGCAGAAACCACAACGTTACGAGCAGCAATATCTCTGTAAAAGGAATTAACCAATTTTTATTAATTGCCCATTCGATAAATATCGGAGTTAATTGTGTTGATATTTAAATTATATTTAGTTGAACTCACCTATGAACAAACTTTTTAGACTCTAGATAGGAAAGTGCAGTTGAGAGTTGGTAAGTGTAGAGTATGAGCATAGCCAGGTCAAGTATCTGTTTGTTGGTCTGGAGGTAAGCTCGCATTTCTCCATATTCGGCCAACTCCATCACAATCCAAATGGGTGCATCTGTGCAAATCCCTATTAGCTTGACGATGTGGGGATGATCAAACTGCTGCATTATGTCTGCAATAGAAAAAATGATTTTTTCATTCATCCTCCTTAGCATTGCATGAAACAACCCATCCATCACATTAACATGAAAGATGCACACATGTTCTCTCCAGTGCATTACATGTTAATATGAAGTGCATACATCATAATAATAATACCAGAAGATAGTGAAGACTCCGTAACGTAAACAGAACATCCCTAACATCTGCACAACTTGAAGTACACCTTGACATTGTGGTAATGATAGAAATGGTAATTCTATGGCATTACATGTACAGTACATACATTATAGATACAACATTCAACATGCACGTAGATAACTTTCAATCAAAACGACTTACGATTACAAATAAAGAGATACTGGAAGAGTACACTGTTAAGGAAGAATTACTTCAAACTTGACCAATTGACTAAAATGTTCAGCGTAGACAATAGCCAGCGTAGGCTTTGATCATCAAGAGAAGTGCAGATAAATATAAAAGTACCAACCTAAGAAAAAATACTGAGAAGGGGGAACTGGACAGTAAATTATACGTATGTTGAGCCAAATCGAGAGAGAAGCATGTGCTTTGTTATCCTGTCCATATTCCTATGCTAATGAATGACTCACCGCTCACTCATCACAATATCACATCAAAACGATAATGTCTGCCCTTCCTATTATCGTCTCATGTTACATTTACAAACCAAAACTACAATGCAAATAATACCCTGCTCCGGTTTCCTGTCACTCCTTTTAACGGGCAAACAAAATATCCACACACACGATCATCCGATCATCCCATTTCGTTTTATCTTACCAAGAGAACCATTTCATGATAGCCTGCGAATCGGCCTTTTTTCTTAAAAAGATAAATATCTGGTTTTCAAATGTAAACACATCTTAAACTTTTAACTGCTTCTGTTCTTTTCTTCTTCTCACCAAAAGGGAATAATTAATAAATCGTAAACTTGTCTGTAACTCACATGCTTCCTCTAAGAATCTGTCAGAAGTAGCGTTATCCGCATCCAATTTGCAAGTCTTAACAGCGACGGGAACCTTCTCCTTGTCTTTACTGAAGTAAACCCCTTGGTGAACATCTCCAAATTGTCCTTGTCCAATGATCTCTCCCAATTCGACATTAGATCGATTCAATTCATAATCATGAGCTGCAATAAGTCAATCCAATGTCAGTCAACTAATCAATTCAAATATTTAGCAATCACGAATGACTTGTCTGCCTAGATAAAAAAACTTGCTTTAATGATTACATTCAATTGACGATAATTTATTGGGAGAACTGAAGATTCTTTACAGTTCGATTAGCTCACCACAGATATCGTATTTAAATAATAACATACATTTACATTTCCCTATTCGATTTGAAATGTTAATGACTACATTCTCCAAAGAATCAATTCCTAAATACCAGCACTAGAGATTCGAAATCAAATCATCCAGACAAGAAAATTCATGATATCCACTAAAAGTATCAATTACAAAGAACTCACAAGCAGGAATGGAGTAATCACCGTCTTCATCAACTATTTCAGCGTAGTCATCCATATGGGGAGCTTTGTTAAATTCCACAGGACTGTTTGAGCCACTCTGGTTACGGCTTAGGCTCCCTTGACGGTATCGTGGAGGGTGAGCATCTGCAATCAATAATCAATAATTACTTTAAAGTTTGAACTTTCAACATACCAAACTATTGCAATCAATACTCTCACTCAGCTACATTAACAATAAAAAATGTAGAAACCCTCTCGAAATGTTAAACCAACTTAAATGAAACAATAGCTAACAAGATCGTGAATGAGCAGTAAAATCAACCTGATGAGCAGATTTCGATTTTGAGACTCGAAAATAAATTCTACGCATAATAAAACAGCCAGAACCGTAAACAATACTGTAATTTTGATTGAAATAAGCACATAATGATATGAAAGATAGTTTTATACAAAAGATAGTCATACAGAGACCACAGCAGAGAAGTAAATGTAAAATAAACTTGAGAGCAGAAAATACTAGAGATTGAGAATATAGAGACGGTTGTATTTTTGTATAGTAGTAAAGAGCAAACCTTTAAGACAAGGACAATTCCTCAAGGTAGCAGCTTGAAAAGCATTCACACAAACCACAACATAAGTAACATTAACTTGTACATTACGATCTACTCGCCATCATCTCCTCATACTTATTGCATTCACATTCAATTTAATGGTCCACGTTGTCTCATTCTCTCAGGCATTTCATTTACAATGAGGTATTGCGTATTATAATCTTGTACATGTGAGTGAGGTACAGATACTTGTGTCTGACTATATAATATTATACTTATGCCTTAGTATATATATGTACACGTACATTGGATAGAACTGCAATTGCCAAACATTATCCTATCATTAGAAAAAACTAATTTGTTTTCTCAAACACCTGAATTGTTTAGTGTTTGCATCTTCGCAGTTTCGCTGACTGAGTGAGAATGCTAGTTGTTAAGAGATGTAATAATATGAGTGCATAGTAGATTAACCGTAATCACTTCCATATGAAAAAATAAATTCATGTACTTATTGGACCATTTAATGAATCCATACTACTTGAATGCTAACAATAATGAGACGTATTATTCTGCTTTGGTATATATAGTCGATAATATAGTCACTACTTGGTTTAATATAATTTTGTTAGGAAGGATCACTGCTGTCTGACAGCTGTCAGTTTATAAGAACCCATCCCACACTATCTAGTTTGACAACAATTTAATTAGCTTGTGCATTTAGTACTTCAACAATAAACCATATATTCCTTTAAATGATCCTGAGAACTTTTCAGGAATGAAACTTCAGTTTAAACGTGGAGGTGCAATTAACCCATTACTTCCTTAACCCATAAAGTTAAACTCGTAAACAATTAAAAGTACATTCTCAATTTGCCAGAAGGGCAAGATTTTACAGAAAATTCGTTTTGGCAATAAAAGATATACCTACTATAAAAAATAGTATATCCCTTATTAGTAATACGATATAAATAAATAGTAGATAAGGAGGAACAAGGAAATTGTAGAAAACAACTGGATGAAACAAAATCATTTTCTCCAATAGTATTTTGTATCCCTTAATTCCTATAATTCAGTTCAGATATTTGATATATGATGCTGGGGGAGATAGCTAAGAAATAAGTAGCCCTTTGAGGATGGGCTTCGACCCGACCGACAAGACGCAACAGTCGAACCGAGCTCACTAAAAGACAGATACGAACATAAAACGTGTGCGTAATGCGTGGCAGTCAATGTCAAGGTAAGGCTATAAGCCATGGTAATATTTTACGTGATGCCTGCTCAGGCTTTGTTGCATATTCCATGTAGGCAAACATTGTCTATGAGGCAAACAGAAAGAGCCTGACTGGCACAATATCTATTTGAGTGAAGCAACGCAAAGGCACAAGGAAGCTAAGGGCAGGGCACATCTTTAGTTATTCTTTTTAACATTCACATTGTTTCCGCTACTCACAAGTCTAGAAAACTCATGTCAGTCAGTCCTGAGTATTCTTATCTATACTACTGCCTGTTTTCAAGAGCGAAATCTTCCTTTCTATTCAGCAATATGCATGTAGATAGCGTGACTTTGTAGTAACAACTGGTTAATTTTTTGTGACTTCATCAGCAGTGACAGAAAAATATGTACAATGATACGACTTCATTGATTAATTTAGATCGAAATCTCCAACAATTAAATGACCAACAATTTACAATTCAAATTCAAACGAGAAAAGAAGGTTAGGAAATGCTAGGTATTCTAGTATGACATAAACATCAGATCAGTTTTTCAGAGGAAGTGGCAAAATCTCATACAACACTTAATATTAGATATTTTATTCTTTTACACCAGTACAAATACAAAATCAATTTTCACTAGCATCAGAAAAGAACCTTAATATCTCAACGCAAATATACAATGCGCATTGACTTACTACGTACCTACAGAAGTAAGAATATGCAATTAGTGCAATCAAAACTTTGTCACAGATACACATACAGGGAAGTTTCAAGTTCAGGAGGAAAGACGTATCTGATAACACCAGTTTGAAAATAACTAAATAATAAAAATAAAAATAACTCGGAGCTTTAATAACATAAGAAGTTGTGTTATGTAAGTCTTGAGTAGTTACAAATCTTAGAGTATAGAGACAGACAGACGTAAGTACATATTGACAAACAGTTACATTGCAAGCTTCAGTGAATCTAGTAGAAACAAAAATTGTTTTTGATACAGAGACTTTGAGTCTCGGTAGGACCAACTGGCAAACACGTGCAGTTTCTAAAATAGCAAAATAAATATTTCCACGACTGCATTATGTAAGTGTGTATGTGTATCGTGTGGTGTTGTAGAACACATTTCCTTTTTTCTATTTCATTTCTTTATTTGTCGTGGTGGAACAAATGCCCGTACTAGTTTGAGCTAAGGGATACAGTAAAATGACATTGAGGATTGAGTCGAGAGAAAGGAAAAGTTGCGTTATACGTAGTCAAGAGGGTACATACAGCTCGCCTTCACATCAGTAGAAATACGTGCACGTAAAAATCCACAATAAAAACTGCGGGTGATATTTTTCTCACGCAATTCCAGGACTAAACTAATGGAAAAATCCTCCAGTGACTTTCACAAGAGGAAATAGCGGAGAAGAGAGATGGCAAAAGACAAGAGAGTTGGAGTATGAGTTAGGAAATGCAATTGAGTCGACTGAAGTCAAGTCTTTCTGCTAATACCTCAGCCACCCTCTCTCATTCCGTACTTTTGTTTTACTTGGGCAATAATATAATGTAGTGAACTAAAGTTAGACAGATAGAGCAGTTTAGTAGAATATGGAATTCCTCCACACAGGAAGGAACAGAAAGAGGAGACATAGAAAGTCAGTTATGTAACGTATGGAGGATGTAGTCGTGTAATGCGTAATGAATAAAGAATTACCTTTGCGCGTCCACAGGGATGTGTGTGAGGGTGAGAAGAGTCTGCAATAGCCATCAATGAGGTCTGCCATGCTTTCTGCTTCGGTCAAAGAAGGACAAGTTATTGTAAGACACTCGGAAGCTCCGGATATTCTCAGCTGCAGAACAGCTTTTTTATGCGCTTCGCACTCCGACACCAAAGTATGGATACTTTTCACAGAACTGAAATCCGCCGCTTTCGTTGCCTGAAATAAAACAAAAAATTTCACATTCAGCAAAGTAAAGAACCCAACAGGGACACAAGCATTCTTACATAATTTTATTTCTCTACAAACCCAGCAAGACATTAGGAAATATAGGGGAACGACAACTCTCAACTATACTCGTTTAAACTATTTTAATAGGCACGTCCAACTTGAAACTGTCGAGAAAGCACCAAGGCAAAGGAGTATAATACTATTCTAGTACTAAACACATCTAATTACCAACGTAATTAGAGTCACAGATAGATTATATCTTTTTCATGTGCCATAGGACAACTTTTCGCCATAAAAGGAATGCAATTCTCTAATCTAAACGACACGCTTGACTTAATGTCTCAAGTGTTCCTAATGCATCACCTTCAACTTCTCTCTAATCTTTTTTTTTCTCCCTATGCAATAGTATGCACTTTTAGCTGTTTTGCAGATCACTCCTACCGATTATTCTGTGTGTGCAACATACTATTAATTTGCATGCACCAAATTATTCACGCAACAAATCTTTGGAGATATTCGCTAAGATCTATAACACAATTGGATGAGAAAGGGAATTCTTGACACCTTCATGCCTACTATATCTACCACCGTCACATACTTGTTAGTGAAACATGCGATATAAATAATAGTAATTTCGAGACAAAATCTATAACCTTGATAGGGGATTGATTTTGGCTTATTGACTGTGAACTGTAATTACATTAAATAAATCCGCAGAAAAGCAGTGCATAACAAGCTATATTATCCCACCTATAAATGGGTTCCTAAAGGAAGGGTGAAGTCAAAGCCCTTGCAGGCTGCACTATAACTCATCCCTTAAACACCCTACATAATAATGTAAATAGACAAAATATCGCTTCTCCTCACAAATACTTGCTTACAACGAGATGATTATGGCTATGCCAAGGCGAGGGCTACGTGTATGTGAACTGTGCACGCGATATCAATTTCCTTTTTTCGTAATATTTTCGAACCATCATCATCATAATGTATGATGGATGACCTAAAGGACAGAGTACCATAAAAAGAATTACACAAAAGTGTGTAATTTAGTTCCTTCAGTCTATTATCGTACCTACTACTTATAAATGTTATGCAGTAATGTATGAAGTTGCTCTCACAGAATTCTATCATATTATGTAATCCCAATACAGACAGGAAAGTAAAGTGAAGTAGTGCAGTGCAGTAGTAGCGGCAAGCAGGAGCTATACAATGTGTTTCCTTTAGTTACTTTATTGCGCTACACCATCTAAAACTAAACCATTTTCCTTATTCAAACAGTTCTGTTCTGTTGTCAGAACAAGCACATTAGGGAGTAGAGTACTGTGGTACAGTATATATAAACTTAACTTTTATTATACATAACGCATATTGCAATACTCTAAAGAATTCAAAGTATGCTGTAGATAGGAATAATAGCTCCAGTTTTCTCTATGTATTTAGTACTTCGGTTGAATAATGTGTGGGACTGGAATGGAACTAAAGGACTTTGGTCAATATTTACTCTGTGAAATTGGGTTGTGCTACGTAAGCACTAACAGTAAACTTCAGGGGTTTCCTATCGCACTCTTACTCTCTAAGAATCTGCAAACATTATGCACAACATAAATATACCACTCACCACTAATGCACTAAATCTATATTGTAACTCTTGCCATTAACGTCTTTGCTTTTCTTACAATCGTGTACACTTGCTTATCTCGTTCTGTTATACAATGTTGTGCTTTATGTGTCGTTATTGTTATTTATAATGCATGGTTGATTTACGGCCACCAATGACAGAATAATCTTAAAACAACGGAGATAATCTACAAATGCATGAAAATTACTTTTGCAAAAACAATAGCACGAGGGCCACTCGTAGTAATCAGCTAATTCTAACATCCTTCCCTTCCTGTGTCAATCCATTCCAATCTCCAATGCAGTGTTTGCATACATTTATTGAACCCGGCATGATACGCAGTCTAGAAAAATGGTAGATATCATTGCAAATGAATTATTATTGAATGAAAGGACAACAAACTCTGTAACTGTATACATCCTACAGGATCTATACAATGAAACAACTTAGTCTAGACATACCAATAAACACTTCATAAACATAGGACATACACTAACAAAAGGGATTTATGTGAACTGAACCCATCGTATCGTCATCTCATCCCGATATTCTTTACTTCTCCGTAGCTTGTTTACTTTTTGTCTAAAAATTCGAACACGCAATACAAAAAACAGTATGTCGATGACGTTTCCAACAGATTTCATAAGAAGTAAGCGCAGCTCGAAGAGACCAGTGCCAAAAAATTAAAACTGTTACATGATGATGATTCTAACAGCCAAGCTAAAGGAAGTCACGGAATGTGTCAGTGTCAAGCAGTACTACTTATTTGGTATGTGCAAAAAGAAAAACTACTGCTATTACATTATCTAGTTGTACTAGCCCACTTGATTTGCTGATGAAGAACATATGCACATAATGGAAGTCATAGGAAGTAGTAACAATAAGTCTCAGTCTAGTAATACGGGAGGATTTAATTCCCATTTTCATACCTTGGGTTATCCGAATGAAATGAAAAGACAAAGAAGCCGACGACCTACAATTTAAAGAATCCATGAAGAACACATGGAAAGAGATACAAATTAATCCTCTCTCATTTCCATTCCTTAGAGGAAGAGTCTTGAGGCTAAAAGAATTAAGTTCTAAACGCCTAAACTACTTGGGCTATATTTAACCACAATTGTCAAGTACAACAAGCAGAAACAAAAGGAAGAAGAGTCTGGAAGAGAATACAAATAGGTACTTACAGGATGCACACAAAGCTAAAAACTAACCGTGAAACGTGCAGCTGACTCTCTAAATTACTTTACAATCATGCTTAGGTATATCAAGCTAGAAATCGCTTAGCCATTAGCGCCTATTCTATTAATTGAAAGCAAATCCATTTTCGGTTTTCAGTTTGGGCATGACAAGCTTTACGTTTGTTAATAGGTATCAGTGAGGGGAGTTCATTGTTAGTTTGCCAAGCAAGATACTTATGTACCATCAAAATATCCTGTGTGTATCCTAATAACTTAATTACAACCTAAAACATCCCAACCAGATCTGCCACTTCGGAATTTCACAACTTTACATACATTATGTACATATCAAGCATTTAACATTGAACTGACAAACCAGAAACTTCAATGAAATTACCCACTTTGCCTTGCCTTCCCTTTTCACTTGGATTGAACTGAAGGATTAGTAGCTTGAAGCTAGTCGAATCAACTTCTACTGTTATACACTAAGTAGTATTTTGGTGTATCTCTTCAAGAATCGAAAACACACCTTGATTTCACACACGAAACCAACGAACACACCTTACGTTTCTATTTAACAAACAACCACAATTTACAATGAGAAGGCACAGCAGATGTTTATGATCCAGATCAGATGAATCCTTCCAACTCGTAGCATGAGCAGTTATCTTTTTTACTTTTGCAGCCGTTGCAGGTGCTCTGGTTGCAAACTCCTCTCTATCTCTCGCCTTCTTGGACCAATGCAGTTAGTTATGATGGGTACATTAAAGGAAAACTAATTTTCAGACTACCTCACAACAGGAAGGTGAATCACATACTAAAACATTTCTTCTCGCACACACATGGATATACATATCTAACTACTACCATAGAAAGCCCAACACAACAATGAACAGATACTAACTTATTAGGCAAAGTTATTCAGTACCTTACACAACCCATATACTCTACTGCACTGTTATTTATCTCCATTTCCTGATGAATATCTGCTAACAGTCATATTATTCTCGTGGAAGTTGAACATTAGTTCCAACAGAATGATTCACTCTAGACATTTAATAAATAGTACACAGATGTAGGATACCATGCAGTACCTCTTCCAGTTCGACCTGATCATAACATCTATACATATGCTAACCCAGATGAATAACTATGTTTTGTTTTGAGGTTATCCTGGCTCATGTCATGCCTACAATTCCATTTTACTGCATTAAAACCCAAACTACCAACACAATCGATTGAAACAATTAATGTCCCTACTTCTTCACCGCCTCGTCATTAAACCAGAACCACAACTCTGATTTTCTCAATATATTTACCTATTCTTTACCTATTTATTCCAATCCATTCTTTCAAAATTGGTAGGTAGACACAACCAGAATTTATTTATCCTAAGAACAACCACCGCAAGTAAAAAAGAGTCTGCCTACATTCACGAGTATGACAGTCTGATAACGAATCCATTTTTTTCTTGAGGGCACATTTATAACCTATAATTGCTTTTCTCACGGCGAGTTATCCAGACCTGTGCAAAAATAACTAGGTAGGTGTGTTCACACTTAGCTAGTATCAAAGTATCA
>JABASH010003992.1:0-15075 GCA_019776445.1 Tomocerus maximus | reverse complement strand
ACAGAAATATTTTCATTAAGGCCATTAAAAGCTCGTGATTAATTGGACACATCATTTGAAGGTTATAGGTGGGGTGATTGGTAATTATGTACTTTTGTGTTTTTATGATGTATCTACTCTTTTTTCTATTTACTTTAGTATTCCAGTATGCTTAGACAATGCAAAGCTAAATCTACAAATTTATTATGCAAGTTTCTAGAGCGGTGAATCATAAGCGTTATACAGACTACTAAACAAAGAAAAGATGTACTGGACATTTTATTTGCATTGAAGTGTATTATTTACGTAACGAGAATCTAGCTTTCACAATTTTGTCACTTAAAAATCAAGTTAATTAGTACCCTTCTTTCCAGGTAAACCTTGTACAATTACGATTCATCAGCTTTTATGGCTAATTTTGGAATTCTATTCTCTAAAACGATTAAATTTTAGCATTATTGACGCAATTCTACTTTGGTTTTAAAAGATTTTGGGGCCACAGTAAAACCACCATCGGGTTCTACATCTGGTAAATCTCCGTTGGCTGCACTGAATTTGAAAGTTTGTAAAAGTGCAGTAAAAAATAGGAATGTCACCCGCCTTGCCAAAGGCTCCCCAAGGCATACACGTTTTCCTGTTCCAAATGGTAACACCCAATCGTCTTTTAAGAAACCTCCATTTTGGTCTAGGAACCTTTCTGGTCGAAAATTTTCGGGATCTTTCCAGTGATCCTTGTCCATATGAACCGTCCAGAGATTAACAAGGAGCATTGTATCCTTTTAATTATTGTCATTGTATTTAATACTTTGGGTGTTGCTTTTTGGAAGATAACATCCCTTATGGCAATTGGCAATTGCAGTTAGTGGTATTTTAATTACGGAAATTACCTTTGGTATTGCGTATCCCATTAAGTTAGTAGTTTTCATAGCTCTATGTGGAACAGCGAAAGGCGCTACAGACGTGACACGAAGTAATTCAGTTAAAGTGGCTTCTATATACGGTAGCCTGTATAATAATGGTAATTCGCTATAGCTTTATGACTAAATAAATTATTGGCAAATTGGTTCCGAATTTTGATAATGGGCAATATTACTCACTTGGGCTTGTCTTCCAAGGAAGGAAATCTGTTTCTCCCTATCACTGAATCGATTTCCTCTTGAACTTTTAATTGCACTTCTGGGTATTTAATCATGTACAAAAGAGTAAATCCTAAAAACGAAGTAGTAGTTTCCGAACCGGCGGAAAACAAGTCCATGCAAAGAACTATCAACTGTTCTTCTGTAAGTTTCCAATAAGAATTGACATTAATGGATTCTTTTGGGTTGAGAAATTAGTGTCTCATAAACTTGCCTGTATACGACGAATGAACTGGACCCTGTGGAGCTGAAAGTTCTCTGAGGTACACGTCTATAAAATCTCGAGGTTCCTCATCAGGATTCAGGTTATTTTTGTGTTCAGCAATCGTATCAGTTATAAAATTTTGTATCGCCTTGTATCTAAATATGGATTACATTAAAAGTAATTAATTCTTAGTAAGATGTGGTTAATAATAGATGCGATATGTTTTATATTTGTAATAGCCATAAGTAAAATTACATATTTACATAGTAAAATCACATGTGCTATATTCTAATACCTCCTCATCAGTTCTTCGAAACCTGACCATTTTGGGGCAATAAATCGCAGAAATGGGAAAAAGGTGATGATACCCCCTGACAATGAACCGCTTCGAAAAGACAGTTGGACTATTTCTAATAGTTTCTGCAGAGATGTATCTTTGTGCGAATATCGGCGACCAGCCATTACTGCCCACAATATGTTTATGACACTGACCCCAAAAATCTCTGTAAGACCACTAGTGATTAATTATTCTGGTATATATTCGGGATAATTATAGATTAATACTTGTAACATCCAAAGAGTCTTTCATATTTTCCTTGACTTCTGAAATAACTTCTAAAATTTCCTCATGTATTGCATCTTCCAACCAATTTCGTCCAAAACCGAAGTCTCTCATATGCCGCAAGCTGAAACGTCTTTGTTCTTTCCAAAAATCCCCTTCGGCAAATACAAGCCCTACAGTGTGATCAAAAAATTTAATTCTTAACTAAAAATCTAAACTGATATGTTACGTCAACCTTGATTATTGGTTTAAATGGCTTGCCTAACTTTTTCCCAAAGGACCTAAATCTCTGAGTGGAAGCAAATGGTCTTCCATCAAAATTTTCGTTTTTTAGGCATTCTTTGCAAGCTTCATATCCCGAAACAAAAACAACCGGTCGGTTACCAAAATACAGTCCTGTAACGGATCCATATCTTTCACCAAGAATTGCAGCAGCTCGGTGGGCTAATTTATGCAATCTACCTGCAAACAAGACAATTTCAGATAGAAAACAAAGATTTACTCCTAATAATTCTGCCCTAGTTTTAAATACAAGCATTTATCGAGTGTCTGCCACATTATCAATGATATTTCAATAATTTTACCTAAAAACGGTGCATAGCCAACCAAAGGAAGTCCTTTCGGTCCCGGTGGAAAATTAAATGGTCTTCTACTGTATCTCCAAAGAAAAAATGTTAAAAATAAAAGTAGCAGTAACCACATTTCCATTCTTGAATATTGAATATTCTCAACACTACAAACCTCTCTGCGCTCCTCCAGTCACACAGACAATTTGAACAATTGTATAAAGTTGAAAGTATGTGTGCACGAATGTATCTGACATAACACTAAATGACATTGCATCTTTAAGTATAGCTATAATATAATATAATTACATCAAATGCAGTATTATATCACTTCTGTCTAAGTATACAATACTACACAGCTACATAAGTGTACATATCGTGTGCTGTCCTGCTGTCTGTATTTCTTATTTACGGATATGTATTCCCAATGTGACCATGAACATAGTCAGGGTCAGTTGCTGATAAAATATCTTCACAATTGTGCAGGGATGTCTGTAACACCTAAAAGTAAATGTATGTTATGGGAAAGCTAAAAAATCTCTTATCGACTTCGTGAATTCTGTAATGATTATTAGCATCATATTATTGCATTTTGGAAAGACCATACCATTCAAAAGTTCATTCGCAAACAAAATGGATTTTTAATACGAAATGAACTATTGTAATATTTACATTATAATTATTATGCATGGGGAATTACATAAATGCATACAGTTGCGACAGTTAAGGTTAGCCTAACCAATAGCATGTATATTTTTTATTAGGTTAGGTTCGTTAAAGAGGCAAACAGTGACGGCTAACCTTAACTGTCGCACTGTCGCAACTGTATGCATTTTGTTAAAACCCATTATGCATAGTAAATACTACCAGTTTTTTAATTCGTGAATGCAGTATTTATATAAATACAATTCCAAACCACAAACTATTATTTCCAGTAGATTTTAATATGCAGAAATAAGTATGGAATAGCTGTCGGAAGGAGTAATCTTTCAATGTACACAAAAATAGTAGGGTCGAAAGAGGTTTCTACTAACTGAAAATTGAACATTCTTTTGTATTTTTGAAAAAACTATTAACGCCTCATCGAATTTCTGTACTTGCCATCCGTAATCCGTACCAATCAATATATATTTTGTTAACACTGCTATGCCTATTTAGTTTTCATTAGTGTGCACATCCAGTACAAAATGTAAGATAAGTAGAAGAATCTTGACTACAGTCTTAGTTTTAGTATGATTGGCAAAATCCGGTAACAAGCACAATAAGCACACACTACAATGCAAACTGCAAATGAATACCGATGAACATCTAACAGAGCTACAACAACTAAATGCAACAGCAATAATATTATGGCCGTACAATGCAGCGATGAGGTTGATGAGAGGGAATATCGAACAACTTGCTTTCAAATTATCAATTCCCATTTAGAATTTCTGCTAAAACAATCCAATTTATTGTCATTCTTACACAGACACATACAATTAATTCTTTCATTGCCTTTGAAAAAAGTAAGTATTTTTTGCAATTCATAAAAATTCGTGTCCATTAAAATGTCAAATCGAATATAACAGTAAATCTTTTGTAGGTACATATAGTAAGTATTAGTAAGTTAATAAGTATTGTATTTCAGCATATGACCTGCCTAGCTGGAACTCTAAATGGACAGGTGGGAATATTACCAAGCTAACCGAAGTATGGTGCCAGGGGTGCCAGAATGTAGACAGGCCCCTTGGAAATTTCCATACACACCAGATGAATTTTTTGGTAAAGATGACTCGTTTTTGAACATTTGGTACAGAAATACAATGTATAGACTTGTGATATCTCTATCTAATATTGAATTTTACTTTGCAGAACATTGGTGTAAGAAAATACCTTGTCAGAAAATAGAATATCCTCCCCACGACACAACAGCTGGAGTAGAAATAATTTTGGCAGTGGATGCATCTGCAAAACTTGCGAGTACACACGGTGGTGGTGGATTGATATATTTTCCAGCATCAAAAATAGGGCGATGTTACAGAATGAATTTCTGGGAGGATTTAGGAATTCACATCGACGACGGAATCTCATGGGAATGCGAAACTCTGAATTTACTGTTTTCTCTTTGCATTTTCAAGCAAACCCTGATAAACAGAGAGAATATAAGGATTCTTTGCGATCATGAAAAGGTCAGAAATCCAAAAAAGGATCCTATTGTACAATCGATCTGGAAAATCATAGAATATTTAAAGAATGAAGGAGCTACTATTACTAATGATCATTACGGGAATTATGATTTGACTCCAAAAACTATCCTGGACAAAAAACTTGTTGGTGTTTGTGATCGAATTTCCAAGGGATTTCCCATCCCCGAATTTAAAGATGACTACGTAATTTTTAAAGGCAATAACTTTCATGAGGTGAAAAATAATTTGAACAAAAAGTATAGACCTTTCTTTTCTGGAAAGAAAATGTAAGTTTATGTCAAACATATTGTAGTACTTGTTTGGAGCAACTTTTATTATTGTCTATCTGTACGTATATTTTATAGCTGAAGTATCTACTCCTGTTTTACTTGTTGTTCTTCAACTATATTATTATTTGCTTTTAGTATGTTTTTATTAGTTTACAGCGATTGATCATGATAGAAATGAACTGAAGACTGAAATAAATCGGAATATTAAATGTTAACTAATCAATAAACACAATCATTGATAATAATTGGGCATTTATTTATTGGTGCATGCCAGTAGCTGCTTTAACGCTCTAAACAAACCATTTCGTATTGAAACACTGAAATCTGCAGACTGAACTCTGCAATAATAATCTCCCATTTTTACATGTAACCTACGACATATTGTATACTTTTAGGATTGTATTTAAGTTTGTGATATCTTAATAAAATGGTATACGCACAATAAAGCATGAGGAAAATGTATACCATTGTATTGGCATCAGTATATTATGTATGTATACACTCACCTCATTAGATGAACAAGTAAAAAAATTCGCATACCAGAGCAGACAATAAGTAAGTATATCTCTCTGCTTACTGTACACATTAATTACATAGGAATTGTAAAGGAATTACATCGCACGAAGGAATTTACCTTTCCATCACAGAGTAGAGCATCCGACGTATTTAGTATATTATTGTCTATAATCCACTAATTCAGCCACGGTTTACATAAAACACACTCTGCACAAAGTCATGACACTTCAAACAATACGGCATACTAATAAAAAAGTTCACATCCCAAGGTAACATACTATTAATCATGTGCGGATAATTCTATTTATGATTGCAGTTTGTATGACAATACATATTATATGTACCAGTACAGATATGTCTATAACTTTTAAATTGATAAGTAAGGTAGGTATGCTAAGAAATAATGGCTAGCGTTATGAAAAAATCTATCGTATGCACTACATTTACCAATCATAATAGGTATGATTGTGTTTATAACATGCATGCATGATATTATGAACTCGTAGCTATTTGTGTATCACACTTCCCATTCTTTTAATTGCAGAAGATATTCCTTGTCTAAATAATTTCATGCAAAAGACAGTTACATGTTTACGCGTAAATACACACTAAGCTCCAAATTACTTTGCAAACATTAAAATTTCTGTCTTTGGCAATTGCGAGGGTGTTATTTTCACTTATCTGCACCATAATAATATTGGCAGTATATTTTAGAAATGAAATATTTAATAATAGGCACATTGGTGGCTATTAGGGAATACACACTTAGCACAAACTGCTTTGCAAACAAATTTTCATCTTCTGCAACTGCATGGATGCTTTTTCCACTTATCTGCTCCATTATATTACTGGCAGTATATTTTAGAAATGAAATATTTAATAATAGGCACATCAATGGCTATTAGTGAATTTGTTGGTTAATTAGGCTGCAAAGCTAAAAAGTATATTTCGCACATGAATTCAGCAGCCAGCATATATGGAGATAGGAGTGAATGAAGTTAGTAGTATGAAAAGTGAAAGATGGATTTTTAATGTTAAAAGAGAAGTCCCGATATATCTGAGTAGTAAAGTAGAGGAGATATGAGCAAAGTGTTATAAATAGAAGGAGAATGAGTGGGATGCGTATGTGCGTAAATGTTTGTGTGTAATTCAGCTTTTACTGTAACGAGGCTACACACACATGTGCACGCTGTGGAATTGCGTTTTGAATAAAACTTTCCCCATAACTTAAAATGTGCGGAAAGTACGCAACTTGGCCTGCAACGTAGAAGTGATCTCTGAGAGTCTCAGTGCGGGGAGTGAGAGTCTCACTATGCGTTTCTATGTGTACTTAGAATTGCGTAAACGCAGAGAGACGTACACACAGGGATATCAAGAAGACCGTGAACCTATGAAAGTAAAGAAGATAAACTGGCTAAGTACGTACGCAGCCCAGGTATACAAATGCACGTACATAAGTACAGGTACGATACACGAGTTGACTATTCTTGTGGCTTACACTACATCAGACCTAACTCAGACACATTAACCAAGTTTCTTTCACTTATCGCTATTTACTTACACGATCTTCTTTCGCAATAAATTCCTTATCGTTCTCATTTTCTTTCTACTTACATTTACAATTACATTTACACTCTTTCCCGTTACAAAACAGAGAATCAGACGAGTCGTACTTACATGGATGTGTATATTTAGCTTAGTACAAACTACCTCAGTACCTATGATGACTCCCATTCATATAGAAGTATCTGTCTAGATACTCCCTACACGTATATATACATTCATTCACCTTATACTCAAGAATCAAATTAAAATCTAATAAAATTTAAGTGATTCCTCCACAATAGCGGTATCCCTCGATATACATAGGTTTAAAGTACCTTGTAGTACTTTGTATTTTTAGACTCTTGATAATATGAACATACTACTTTAACGTACCTTTTCATTATATAACGCAAAATGCTACTCATTTTACATGTTGAAGTAAGCAAGCGTGCTGTATCTCACTTAAATACTTGCAAAAGTCATCTCTTCACAAGGTCAAGGTTTTCAGTGCATTCATACTAATATAAATAATGAGTGAGCAGGTTTATCTTGTAAAAATTTCAATTTACCCAAGTAACGAACCTTTTAAATATAGAAGACTTCACTCCTCAAATCATCTCGGCAGTACAATGGATATTATGATCCTCAATTCATTTGTAACATCTAAACAATTGAATAATTCCCGTGTGAAACTATTTCAGTTGGAGTTTTTCAAACATTTATTTGCATTGTCTATCTTTATGCTAGAGTGAGTACTAATATTTCATTTTCCACAGAGTCCATTCGAGAGAAGACAAACATCTATAGACATAGCCATGGAGTAGCTTAAGAGTATACTGTATACTTTTTTAGCATCAATACCTATATGTATTTTATGTATTGACTCTACATAATACTATCTATAGATACTATGCTACAGTTATGGGTTCATATAGTAATGCCTCCAGAACATTTTCTAACCTCTGGAAACTTACTAACCTAATGCACGAAAAATTACATCCACTCATGGCATTATTCATCTCCGAATTAAAATGCACAACAGATGTGCGTGTTACCTATGGGAATTTTCGCAGTGTCATATTATTAAATTTTGTCGATTCAAGGTTACGTAGAAGAACAAACATGAGTTACGTACGTACTACGTACACCATGGCCTGAAAACAATACAGGGAACACAACTCAGGATAATTTACCTAAATAATGCAATAATATAAGTTGGATTATGTATGCAAGAATATTTAGAGCTCCTTATCATAATATAGTAAATATAGTTTCTTGTTCAAACTGCGTGATTCCTTTTAAAGTCAAAGGATAGTAAACTGAAACTCATTTACTCATCCTCAGTTCATTTCGTTATTTCATCCAGACCCAAGAGGTTCGTCACAAGAGTTGAGTCATATTTACAGCGATAATGGTGATTTACATGCCCTGAACGTAAATCGATAGGGCAAACCCAAAACAAACCACTGGCTAAGAGGAAAACTAAAATTCGCATTGCGAATTTACGGTGAGTAATACGAGGAAATTAATTCTATTATAAAACCAGAGAGCTTAGTAGGTTATTCCAGTTATAGTAAGAATGCTAATTGCAGTGTGCAAAAAATTGCAATTATCTTTAAACAGTGCAAACTTTTAATCAGAAATGGCCGAATACAAATATTTTGCGTTTAAAGGAGTTGGAGCTCTGTCTGCTGTAAGTGAAAATTTTTCAAATCTTTAATTTGCAATTCAGAGGAACGTTTGTAATCTAAAGTATCATATTATTGCTAGATATTTGCCATAGGAGTGATAGCAGTTTCTGGAGTCCTAATAGAACAGGCATTGCAATACCAGCGTGAAAATAGTTATCATTATCCAGGAAATTTCCAATTCCAACGGAGCTACGGGAGTTTTAGTGGAGGCGGGGATCCTTACTACAACCAAAATTACAATTACAACCAAAATTACAATCAAAATGTGGATTACTACAATTCCCCCAGGGGATTAAGTTCTCACGACTACTATCACACCCAGGAGTACTATCGGTATAATCCAGTGATAGTTATTTCCGCAGCAGCAATATGTATCGGACTTATTCAGCTTATCGTGTCTTTCTTCCTTTGCTGCGTACATCCCAAGGTAAGTTCCTTAACAATGCGAAAATAATATTTCAGCGTTTTGGGAAATTAAAATTTATTTCCTGTATTCAGAACTCAAGACCCTTGACAATGATTTGGATGGGAGGCCACATTTTGATTCTCATCGGAGTATTTCTGTCCTTCGCCTTAGCCTTCTACTATAATGTAATTTACAGGCGCTACCATAAGGACGACAGCAAGGACTATTACGAAAACATATATTTGCGATATTACTCAAACAATACTAAAGGGATTGTTTTCTGCGTATTTCTCGGCTTGGATTTGGCTTTCATTTTGGCATCATTGATTTTCGTCGGGATGTGCAGTCGGAGAACTGACTATGATGACGATGGCAAAGGTTGGCATTTTGGTAGCAGTAGAAGTACTCCACCGAAAGGAAACGATAACAATTACGAACCAACAGTTCGAGAGGTGTGAACCAGTTGGATCCAGAGGAAGAAAATCGTAGCTAATTATTAAGACACCCATAAAAGTTTACTACTTCTCATTTACATAATTTTTTCCACATTTTCTCAACTTTGCAATTACTAATTACAGATAAATAAATACAAATTGTACGAAAACAGACTAAACCCCTCATACTAAGTCACTAATTACGCGCCCTAAGGAGTCTGCATGTGAAATTGGTGTAGAAACGCCTAAAGTCTGTGTAAAATGGCAGACAGAGTTTACTGGAGATGTAATTCGAGTATTTAGGTAGGTACTATAGTACAGTAGCTCAAAACGCATCCTTTCCATAGTGTAAAATTCCATTAGTAGAAAAGTATACTGAGCAATGGTGGACGGACGTGGACGCACAAAGCGTCAACACAACTTGATTCAATTGAAACGAAGACGAAGGAAACGAAAAGCAAAAGTAAAGTTCCATTCCTTTGGCTGAAATCCATAGTTGAGTTTCAAGAATTGGCAAACATTTCGAAAGGCTCGTCGCATTAATTTCGCATGCAGTCTCACTCGACGTTGAGCTCGGTAGTGAAAATGCATCGTCTCACTACGATTACACACAAAAGCACTACGCTGCAGTCTCAGTCTCACTCGCCTCGCTTCTACTCCAAAGCCATTGCATTGCAATTGCATTTTTCTTGTTCCATCTGCTCAGCTCAGTCGGCTTTCTGCTCTCAAGTTCCATTCAATCTCTGCTCCCGGATAACCGAAGCTCATTCGCGCTCCTCTCTTCCTCCTCTCTGCTCCTCCAAAAAGTTATTAATCTTCTTGCTCACTGTCATCATCTGTTTAATATACCTCTTCATCAAGGTAAGCTCTTTTATAACCTTCTATATAAACCCACAATATCTACTTTATTTACCTAATTAAGGAAAATTAAGACTAACTAGGGATTACTCATATTTCTCCAGAAAATATTATCATTTTCATACTTTTTCCTCTGCACAAATGAATACTTCTGAATTTAACGTAGGTAGAAAAACCCATAGAGTCTCTGTAGGTTATTGCCCTTGAGGCAGATGCACTCTCGTGCTGTAGTAGTGTATCTAACCAAAACGACCGTGTAGCAACTATAAGGTATAATATTCTATTCAAGTGATAATTCCATGACTATAGTTTATCCAGAATTCCAGGTGCTCTGATTATGCAATTTTCTTAAGAATTCTCCACAATGCATGCATTGTTAATTCAAGTCTGTACTGACTACTGAGAGTTACAGAATGGAACAGTAAGAAAAGGTATTGAATTAAAGTATATACCTTAATAGTTGAGTATAGGGCTATATAGGTAATTGTTAAATGGTTTGTTTTGTTCTCTGTATAGAGTGTTTATTTGATTGAAAAAGTTGAAAATCAGCGTGTGAGTGTTATATCATGTTTTAATTGAAGTCTATGTGAGCTCTCTCTGTAAGATAGGACATGCATGCATGGAGTTTACAGTCTTAATTTGTAAAAAGGTTGGCAGTGACTATTTTAGTTAGTATGCTAGTTAGTTGTGGTGTGCTTAAGAAGGACAATGTGTGTATGAAGTGGCGAAATAATAATAATAATACTAATAATAGAGTATTGTGAGTTTTTGTACGTTGTTTGCGTTGCATTGCATGTACAGATACTCCTACACCGTGTATTCTACTTTCTTATTGAAATAGAGCATTGAATTGAAGTATTATATAGTGAGTCGAGTTAATTTAAGTGAGCTTGTTTAATAAAGTAGGGATGGTAAGTCTAAGAAGCTACATTATATTATGACGGTTTGACTTGACTTGGTTTGACTTGGTCTGGTTTGGTTTAGGATTTAGTAGGTATATCTGCTAGCAAAGAGAATCTTGTCAGTCAAGTTGTGTTAGAGTCAGGCGAGTCGCCAGTCTACCATTTTATTATTATTTTGCTGTACTTTACACTTGTACGTAGCAATAGAGACTTGTGTATGTAGTTACTGAGAAATGAGATGAGATGTGTGTGGAAATGGATATGTATGTAGATGTTTTAGGTACGAGTTAATAATATTATTATAATAGCTAGGTACTGGCTTGGTTTGGCAAAGGAAGGCAAATGCACTAGGACGTACTATTTAATAGGAGTGAACAAAGTAAGAAAGAAGAACAGTCAAGAGAATAATAGTTGGTTTGGTTTGATTTGCAGCTAGGTTCGACTATACGAAGTAGGTAGTTGAGTTTTCTAGCCAACATAATGATAATATAAGAAATGCAATAAGTAAGTAAGGTAAATGGGATGCGATGGATGCGAGTGAGAGAACGATCCGACGAAAATCCCGTTGTAGTGAGACACGTAACCTTTCACGATTGACAAATCCCGTTTAGAGTGAGAAGAGAGTAAGTGAGAATCTCACATCCGCCGATTACCGTTCAGTGAGAGTCTCGCACTCGACGAATACCGTTTGTGAGACGTCTCCCTTTATGTTTTCGCCAAAATACCGTTTGTTCTTGTTCGGCATGTAGAAGGATGGGATTTGAGCACACACACACTTAGTTACACACATAATATAATAAGACTTATAGACTAGAGTATACGTAAGTACAAGTATTACGCGGGGCAGATTGCATTTTCGTGAGATCCTAAACACTAGAGCATGGATATGGACAGAATAGACAGACAGACACACAGGATAAGAAAATTCATTGTTGTTGTCGAATAGAGAGAGACTCTTGTGTTATAGTAAACGTATAAAAAGGCATTTGAGATATACTTAGGTAGTCAGTATTCCAGCCAGCTCATATGAGGCAAGTTCAGTTCAACATTTCAATCATTTTCTACCATTTTATTACCATTTTTCATTTTGTACCTACCCAAATTCTCGAAATATTCACCTAAATCCATTTTCAAAACCGAATTCTGACCGTTCCCAATATTCCCCCAGCTCTCAAAGCGTATTTTCACCGTTGCACATACCTCTTGGTCTCACAGATCCAACATCCTCGTCCTCGTACTGAATATACACTTCATTTTCCGTCGTTTCTGTCAGAATCATTTTACCCCAGTCATGTTTAGACACAGGCAGATACTATAATATTTCTATTGCAGACACTAAATAACCTATACTGTCCGTACTATACGGCTGTAAATACCAAAATCAATACTGTAGAACCCTTTTACGCACAATTTTCCATTTCCCAATTTATTTCTCGCAGAATTTTTACCGTTATGTACATAAATTCTTATGCACACTCAGACGTAGAATTGTGTGTGGCTATATAACACAAGAGTCCTGCAACGTTCACGCATTCGCACGCACAGGGTTTTTGGGTGCGAATCTGTGCGTAGTGCGTAAGAAGCGTTAGACGTAACTATTTTACAGTAAGATCACTAAAACCTACATTTATCTTCCATTCCTCAATCTTTATTGTACAATTTCAATATTTTCCGTAACATTAACTATAAATAACATGTTTCCTCAAGTCGGCTCCTTTTCAAATGGAAATTAATTCATATCAATTAGCAAAACTATTAGGTACTTAACCCCAATTACCATTTTTCCCTTTTCCTATATGATTCATACTGGCAATATACATTATATCCTACTATGTTGGTATACCATGAAAATTTGAAAGTGATTTTTCGTTTTCTTTGTTCCAGTTGGCTGGCAAGTGTTTTCATAACACTGAATACGCACTCTGACCAAGCAATGCAACTTTAGTCGTCAAGTAGCACCTGTAACTGCACTAAGATTTTCAAGTGCCTCAGCCAGTCTTAAGGCATCACTGCCATTAATAGTTCGCACTCTTTCTCTACCTATATTACCTCATCAGCACGGTAAGAAATTTTTGCCTTCATTTTCATTGATTCAAAAATAATTCAAATATGATCTGGAGAGGAAAATGGCATTAGTACTGAAGTAATACTATAAATTATGTTTTTTGACGAATTTAGGTACATTTATACTAAAAATCAAATAATTACAATGATTGCGGAGCCAGATGTTTGTAACGTTTCTGAGGGTGCAGCCAGCTGCTCCACACTGTCATCTGTAAATTGGTCCCCGAATCGGAGAAAACCTGCCTGTATGTGAAAATCAGTAAAATATCATTTTCAATATGCTAATGTTAAAAGTAAAGAGCTGTAGGCCCAATTTCCATAATGATATACTTTTTAAGGGTTCTCTTGAGACATTCCGTTAGTTATTTGATATAGTCACGATATTATTCATTCAAGTCTAAAAAACGTGATCATTTAGGTCTGTTTTGAAAAACTAGGATTGAAAATGATAAAATTCGTTAACCAGTGTAAAAAGTCATAGAAAAGTCAGAAAAGAGGAGCGTTGTAGCGAATAATATAAATGTTGTCCTATAATTAATAGTATTTTCAGTCCTTATATACAGAATAATAACGATTTAATAATCAATTTTCTCTAATTAATTAATAGTGAATACTTGTTGTTACCAACCGTAGTAGCGTAGTAAACTTGCTTTCAACAAGATCTCAGTATCCCACCTCCGTATGTTGAAAAATCCTGACACAACACAACTATTCGAAATATTTAATTACCTAAATTTTCAGCAGAGAATTAAAATTGGCTTTGTCATACAATTTGAAAAAATGCCCTTAAAATTCTTCCCTTCAGAATGATTGAACGAATCAGTAATTTTAGAGTCCCTAAGATACATAACATGTAGGAATGTAATTACTAGGTAGTATAATTTATCAATGGAGAACCAGCAATAGAAGCTGCCTAGACATGTTTTAAAGAAAATAAAACTTCAGTTAAGGTTAGGAACTGTAAAATATACATACACACACAATGATACAATTAGTCAGTCAAAAATTATTTTCATGAGAGAATACCTAATTACTTTAGTAGGTCAAGTCAAGTCAAGTATGTTTATATTTACAATCAGTTTGTAAACAAAATTTTCCATTTTAACATGGCCTACTTAGGTAAATAGTAAATTGAGGTCTATTCTAGTCCTAAAACCATTTAATATCATAAAAACCTACATATAGACATAAATAATACCGATAAATATAAACCTACAACTAAGTTTCTAAAATAATTGGTTATATAAGTTTTTAATGCTAATAAAACTCAAATTGTCTAACAAACCCTCAAATTGTCTAACTTTATTTAAAATTGCATTTGCTTTTGTTTAGGCTTTGGCAACATTCGCCCGTCAGCTTCATGTCAATATCAAGCTCTTGTCAAAATTCCTCATTTATCCTCTTCATCTGCATCTCATTCTCACAGTCAGCACGCTAGGCTCCGTGGGATTTCAAATTTCAAACATACTTAGCTGATCTCTTATTAATGTAGCTAGATTTTTAATGTATTATACATATAAATTTCAATTTGGTACTAATGTACGTACTTAATTTTCCAATGTAATCTCCTAGGTCTACTTTTAAAATTAATTATATTTAAATAGGGCATTTTACCAATTAGCATTTGGACAACATTCTGTTAGCTATTTTGATAATACATGTGTGTAACATAGTGTGATATTTGAGTAGTTTAGAACTTTATGGAACATACTTTGCAAGCAGTTCCTTAAAACTAATTTTAATTCATTACATT
>JABASH010003991.1:0-15078 GCA_019776445.1 Tomocerus maximus | reverse complement strand
TTTTATAGTATTATTGATTTTATTTCCCCAAAATTGTTCCTTTTTGACAAATCACAAAACGAATTTCTTCCGTGTGATAATTGTAATACTAGTATTTGTACAATTAAAATCTACATTAATGGTGCAAAACATTTTTGTTCTCAGGTTAATATTGCCAGATCTTCAAAATGTTAATTTAAATGTTATGCAAATATTAATTTGTTTCTTGGAACTCTTTCGCTTATAGTTTTCATTTTGTAAGAGCAAGTACAATTGGTATGTCGTCTGACTAGAAAGTAACTAGCAGAAAATACTTTTATAAAGTAAATATCAGTGTCGGCATATGTCAGACATAATATATTCGAGGTCTACTACATGTACTCGAATATTTCCTTATTTGGACTTTTCTGATTTGAAAAAAGTTATTTCGAGAGTAGAGCTATAATACTTAGGTTTCATTTTTATTGAATACAAACATGTAGTAACTAGTTCATTTATCACTTATATTATTATACTTATTGAAAGGCGGGTTTGTAATCGTAATGAAATGTCTTTTGAAGACAGACCTTAATGAAACTCTTCGCCTACATATGCAGAGGCCAATGGACAAAACATTCTGTGGAACACACAAGTATATAGCTATATGGTTAAATGATGATAACACTCGGGGCGGTTTGTCAGTACATACCTAGTAGCCGATAACCATGCAATGCAGGCACTAAGAAATCAAACGCATTTGTCAGTATATATGATATTTTACAAATATGCAACATTTATATACATTCCTTGTCAAATTAAATTAATGAGATTGCGGTACAGATAATAAAATACCCACATGATGTAAGTAGAAATGAGTTTGATACACGGAAATTCCTTATTCTTCATTAGTAATTATAAAATTTATTAATACAATTCATAGTAGGAGTAATCAATTTGGTTGTCAATAACCACACATGATATACAGGTGTCCAACCTTATCGGTTTTAAAACATTGCTAAACCGAAATTGTCAGGGCTGTTTCCTGCAACGAAATATAGATATTTAAAAAATTAATCGCCCATAATATGATTGCTGTTATACTTATAAGTAACGACAATTAAATATTTTACGGCAGTTTATACTAGCATGAAATATTTGAACATGCAAATTGCTGAATAATATGTAAGATAATTTTGTGCTCTGAATTTGTTTGTAAAGTTAAAAGGCTGAAAATTTTAGAAAAGAGAATTTCTTATGCCTAAATAATTAAAGGCTATGATTTCTATACTAATTATCTGTATTGGCGAAAACCATTCTATTATCTTCGGGATGAGCATTTTCATGTAATCATGCCCTGGTCTTGGGATCTGGTTTTGATGTAATATTTCATGTAACTATGTTTATAAGAGTAGAATACACGTGCCTTTGTAATTAATAATTTACATAAAATAAGTAATATACAGATCTATATGTATGTAATGTACTAATACGGTAAGTTTTCATTGTAAGGACTCAAAATTCATTTGTAAAGACGGTTAATGAAGATGAAGAGATTGTAATGAAAAATGAACACACTAGCCAAAAGATGGTAATTTTATGCTCGGAAGTGTGCATATTTATGGTGAATTTCCCTATATTATAATTTTGGTGTTAGCGACTAATGTGTAGATAGTGTAGATACAATGCAGCAACAAGAATACTGACTTCTGTTGTGTGTAGACAGAGCTTTGCTGATCTTCAAATATTATATGAACTTTGTGAACAGTAAAACAAAATGATGTTATTGCTGTTAAGGAAGTGGATACTTGATATTAAATGTTATTTATAAGTATAAATGAACACGGAATACTACTAAAATATATACATTATTGGTTTACAAATATTCTGCTTTAAAAACATTAAAAATGTGAACTAGTCAACCTGAAACGTTTCTTTCTATTCATTTAAGCATACGCTAACTGCAACTAAACAATCGCTCCATAAAGTGGTAACGCTTTAAATATAATGAATGAGCAAAGCAAATAATTCCTTTGAAATTCGTTCAAGTAGTTGTAAACCTATGTAATGGATTTGCACTATCAGTTGAGGTTAGCATCATATATTAACAAAATAACATTAATTAAATGACAAGTGTAAAAACAGACGGTTCCATTTTTATATTATGAAAACCAAAGATTTAAGTATGTACATACGATATATGCATCACTAATTATCTGAATTAAATACTATGAAAAGATCCGACAATTCATCCCAGCAAATTGGCAATGGTCTTCAGAAAAGTCGGGCTGTCATCACTTGATCGAGGAGATTCATATTGAACCGAAGGATGTATCTCTGCATATCCTGGATGATATCGTGAGTACTGGCTGGCATAATACGGCGATGTTTGAGTCAGGCTTGTCCAGGGAGTGTTGGAATACTGAGAAGGCGATGAAGGGCGATAAAAGTCCATTTGGTAACCTGGAGGCTGATAATAGTAATGAGTCGGCAGTTGAGGTGGGGTCATTGTGCTAGAGCTAACTGCTTCAACTTGAGAATCTTGTTCAGCTTTTGAAGGGATTTTCAACACAGGCAGCTGAACCGGCTGCCAGAACGCTGGCTGACCTGTTTTCAATAAAATTATTTATATTAAAACTTTATAACAAAAATCATTCATTCCCTGGACCCTCTTCGCCCTCCTATTTAGCTTATATTGCGTTAATTTACTTAAGACTGGGTTGGTGGAAATAAAATTCCATCTTAAGACCATATTTCAAAAGACATTCCAATTTTGATTATTGACATTTCTTGAATAAGTACACCCTGCCCTTTTCCGAAAATTGAATTCTTTCAAATTACCACAATTTGGGCTCAGATAGTGGTTTGGTACTTCTCACCTAAAAACCTGTCTAAAAGTACATAGATAAAAGTAAATACTTTAAAAAAGCCTAGCCTTTGCCCTTTTAAGCTTTTTACCTCAGCTAAGTGAAGTATGTCATAATCCCTTGGGAAAATATGAGAAATCACAGACTAAAAAATCTGCCCCTAATCAGTTTGCAATACAAGACAATGCTTGCACATTTCCATGAAAACTTCCAACTAACGTTAATTATTTTGGAAGAACTCTGTAACCTAACCGGCCAGACTAAAAGGCACCATCCGCCTTCGCCCTACCGGCCCCACCCGCCCCACCCATCAGATCTATCTACTGTATACGCAATATTATACCCGCATTACCCCTTCCTTAATTGCATAAAATAATTAAATATAGGACGACAGTCATTATTAAGGAGTGTTAAATTTTTGCTTTATCTTACAGATAAAGTGACATACATTTAATTTTAATTGGCAATTATTGTAACTACTGATTAGTGGCTGATATGAAATTATCTTTTAAGCAATTGAGTGGTTATAATAATATTACTTTTCACTATATATACTGAGTAATAGTGAAAGTGGAAAGAGTAGCTGTCTGTAGACGCACAATTTCTGATATAGAAGTGCCAAGACTGAAAGAGAGAGACTATACGATGCTGCAGTTGAAAGTGTTGCAAGGTTCAAATAAATTGTTAATCTAATAAATATTACCGAGCATAGTAACTCCGGGTCCCGTTCCTACACGTGCTTCCGAAATTTTAGAGTCGGGCAAGTTGCCATCAGGGGAAAAATTTGCCGAAAATTGGACATCCTCTTTGGTGTCGCTTATAGAATCTCCGCAGCATTGAATCAAATCATAAGGGCATAAAGTATCCTTTCTTTTGCTTATTGTGTTCGGGTCAATTTTGCACCGATTTATAGGTAAGCATAAACAGTCCTCTGTCGTTTTATTATTTGTAGTAGTAAGATCGTCCGGGGATTTTTCACTAAATGACTGCTTATTTCCAGGCAGAATAATTTTGCCACTTTCTAGAAGAGCATCTTCTTTTTCTTTCAAAATTAGACTTTCAGGCTCACAACAACGAACTGTACTGTACGAACAGTCAAATCCAAAACGGTAGTCTACATACTTTGACAGGCATTTGTTTCGTGGCTTACATCTGCACTTTGGTTTCTGCTTTTCATTGGCTATGGAAGTTGCATTGGCATTTGACCCATTTGTATTCTCGCTGAAATTATTAGGGTCTTTGGGTGCTTCTTTACTCTCAGATTCTATTGCTGTCGGAATAAAAATGTTGACTTTCGGGCTCTTCGGCTTTTCCAATTCCTGTTTCGCAATGGCAGTTGCATTGCAACAGTAATTTAATTCTTCGGGGCAGCTAATTTCCTGAATAAATAAAATCATTTATATTGTTTCTATTGGTCGAGAATTTACATTGATTTATAATATCAAAATTTTACTATTCAGAATTTCATAAACTTAACGTAACTATTCTGGCAGTTGAAATTCTTACCATTACAATAGATTTGGCAATAGCAATTTGGCAATAGTCATCTTTCGGCAGGCATTTACATGTCTCTAGATCAATTGTGTGTAATGGTTTCAAAAATATCTCGTTTGTTTTCTGAGGTGAGTCTGTTTCTCCGTCAACGGACCTGTAATTTATGATTTAAAATATCAAGGACAAATTTCAAATTGTTAATAAGGGGCGAATGACTTACGGTTGATTATTGTTTGATAATTGGCTGCTTGAATTAAAAATTGAAGCTTCTCCGGGATGTACAAGAATATATGCTATAAATAATATGCTCAAAGTATTCATGTTTCCCATAATTTTAACTACTTTTGGTATACTGAAGAGACAGTGTGTTTTATTAACTTTAACTGACACTTCTTGTTGATTACTGACGCAAATTATGGAAGGAGCTCCGAAGAAATTCTGACTCAAGACTCCCGGATGCTACAAATTACAGCGTAGAAATAGAAAGAAAGCTTGTTAGATTGAAGGGATCTACTAAAATATTAAGGTTCCCCGTTTCTCTCTGTGAACTTGACCTGATTTTCTATAATGGAGGCGCAAAAAATGTTGGTCCCTTGATAAAAATACTCACAAAGTGCATTGCTCTGCATAGAAAAAAAGCCTTAGGTGATTTTTCACGCATTCCTACTTCCTTGACACTATTATAGTGCACACCTGAAAGGCCCTTTATTTAGCTAGGAATACAGCCCACTCCAGTGAATCCTTTCCTTTTTTAGGCCATTGATATACACATTCTACAACTACAGCAATATATTGAATATATTCTATGCTCATAATGCATCTACAAAAATTCACAGGCATGACAATATCATATTCTATTTTTGGACCACACAACAAAGAAAATACCCCTTAAAAGCCTATTCTACTACATATATACCTTTTGGTTATTTTCAGGACTCTTTATTGTATTGTAACAATACTTGTGAAGTAAAAATAGGAAAAAATACATATGTATCCGAAATCTGAACTCTGTATAGTCACTGTAACTTGTGTCAATACTCAATAGCAACGATGTCAAAAATAAATTATTTGCTTGAAAAATCGGGTCAGCCAGCCGAGTCTTCAACCCAGGGCCAAAGCCCAACTATAAAGAAATTATGCACAATGGCAACAAAAAGTCTCATTAATCCCCTAAGAATGCCAAATTCGCACGTGTCAGCAGATAAGGAGGGAAAGGGTAACTTCCGAGTTCCTTCCGGCATAGTCAATTCATTTCTGTTGAACAAAAAAGTCAGAAGTGACCAATTTTAACTTCTGATAAAAAAGCTGTTGTTGTTCACTAACGACAAGGAAATCTTCTTCATTCAGCTAAGAACAACGACGAACATCAGAAGAAGATATTATTTTAGAATCGGGGAGTTCACAACAGACGAATCGCCAAAATGCTCATGTATTATCATAATATTTGTTTCAATTCATTTTTATATTTTAGGTAATTATAATATTTGTTTACTTAGTCGTAGCTCAGCCAGTAATCAGGCTTTCCACCCTATTGGCCTGATAACCAAATAGCTTTATTATGATTTGAAGTCCAAAATGATTATTTGTCTTATTGGAAATTGGAAATGTGGGTAGAGTAATTAAGAAGTAGGGGGAGGTTGTCATAAAAAGTATAGTAGTAAGTAGTAATAGTAATGATGACTTCGAGAATTTCAAAAATGAAGTTCATTATGACCTAAAGCGATTGTCTCATCAAAAGAGAAAAAACTGGCCTCCGTAAGGGTACAACCAGTGACGAGACATTCAGGGATTAATTTTAGGTCAAAATAGATCTTTTTAGCCATCTTTGTCGTCAATTACCAATAAAATAAGACTAACTTACTTATAGGCTCTTCATGTCATTAATTTGCAAAAGTCAATTAGCCTATAAGACACTGACACTGTATTATATATGACACTGATACTATATGATAAGGCAATTTTTACAGTTCAAGGCTTTTCAGCTGTGAATGATGCAATGTTTTAGGGTGGGTTGCTAAATTTACATAAAAATGTGGGATTTTTTCTACATCTTCAACCCTAAATTTTAAAATCGGGAAAAATAGTCAGCATTCAGTTTATTCACGAAAGGTCCACGAAAACTGGTAAAACAATAATAAATATTAGATGTTTGTCTCTGCTAAAACCGACCAAAATACAGATTAGGAATAAATATTGCGTTTTTAATCCCAATCATGGGATAATGGTTTACCAACACTTTCCTATACCAATTTAGTCATTTAGTCCCATTTTATAGATTATTCAATAAATAGTATCAAAATGGCAAGTCGTCCATTCTTTTATAAGTTTTGTGATACATAATGGAGGATGCGAAAAACCCCTGATGTACTAGAGATGCAACGGAAACTTGTAAAAACAAGTGTGCTCATTATGTTAATATCATACAAATGAAGTACAGTACCTACTGCATAATATTATGTATCGACGTGAATAATGTTTATAGTCCTTTTAACTCCAATGGTCACGAGAAGTTTAAAAAAGATTGTTTAAAAATTGTTTTGGTCTGGGAAATTATTGACGTTTAAAAATTTGACGGTTGTCATTGAGACAATTTGAATTGTCCAATTTGAGTGAATTGGATAAATCCTACTCTGAATCCTACTGAAAAGTAAAGTGTAACTTATTTAGTTCAAGATGATATGGCCAGTGGCCCTTTCATCGTTCATGGAAACTTTCTATTGGAAAGCAAAGTAACGAATGGCTAATGGCCTACTTGTCTAATGTTAATCTGTCTGTCGGTTCATAATTCTGTTGTTCAACTATTTTTTGTTTGATTTGATTATTTTTAGGGCTATTATGGCATGGAAAGTCGCGATACTGATTGCGTTGTCGTGTATCTTGTGCTCATACTACCAATCAGATTTCCATGTCCTTCTGGTATCTCTTGGGCAAACATTCCCCATTCTGCAAACTATCGGGGAATTATTTCATGAATCTAAATCAAACGTGAAAAGTGTTCCTCCTACAAAAGGCGCCCAGAAGGATGTTCACGATTGGATGAAGGGACCTAAAAGAAGTCCGGATTTGAAACTACTGACAGATGACGATATTAAGTATGAGAAAGGAGGAAAACTATTGTTGGTCATAATTGGGCATGTTTTTGATGTCAGCCAAGGAGAAAACTATTACAAGCCTGATTCAGGATACTTTGGATTCATTGGTATATTTAATTACTAACTAATTATTTATCTCTTGGTTTAAATGGCTTCAATTAATTTTGAAATGCATAATAACTCCGTATTTAAACACAAAGCGTCCCAGAATTGTTTCCTAAATGTAGCTATTATTAATGGAAAGTATAGGACACTATACTTTCTTAAGTGTGCCATAGTTTCAATTTCAATTCTTCAAAAACTTTTGACATTTAAGTTAATTACGTTTTCATATTACTAAATAGGTTTATAACCGAATGCCTTAACCAAAAAATTATGCAAATATTAATACCTAAAACCCCCCGACATTTCACCGTTACGTTCATCAAAATATAATCAACTCGAATAAAATTTTGGTCTGGTGAAAGTTGGGAAAATTTTCATCTGAAGTTAGCAGAAAGAAATTAAAAATTCTGTCAACTGCTTTATGGATCAATCTGTGTTAATATAAAAATGTACTTTTTATTATAGGCCAAGATGCATCTCGTGCCTTTGTAACCGGTCAGTTTGACAAGGAGGGTTTAATTAGCGATCTTAGCGGATTGGCCACTTCTGATTACAAAGGATTGGCTGAATGGTTAAAATTTTATTTGGACCATGGGCAATATGTGCATGTTGGTAAGTTGTTTTATTGTAATCCGACTTAGTTAGAAGAAATCTATCCAAATGTAATGTGAAATGCATTCTAACAATACGTTTGTCAATAATAAAGGTTATCATATTGGACGGTATTTTGATGAGAACGGAAAGGAGACAGCCGATATGAAAGAATTAAAAGGGTGGGTTACCAAGGCACAAAAAGAGGAAGATGATGAAAATGATCTTAAGAAAATGTTTCCTCCTTGCAACGTTGAATGGAGTTCTGAAAAAGGAACAACATTTACTTGTACAACGCTAAGGTAAGAAACTAAGGTTTTAAGTCTGCATCCCAATTGTTACCGACGAATGTTACTGAATGACTGATTTATATCTTCACAGTGGTGGTATTAGCCGAGACTGGACAGGAGTGCCCCGACAGTTCTTTCAAGAAGGTAGTGCAACGGCCCGTTGTGCATGTGTTCACCCAAACTATTTAGCAGATCCTAGGATCAAAGCCTACGACAATTGTGATGCTAAATCTTTAGCATGTAAATTACCCTAGTCGAATTTTATATTTTATATAACATTCCTATACTACTTTATCACCATTCCTTCCATGGTCTGATAAGACTCTATCGAAACAGTACGTAAGTAATTACAATGACAATTGCTCCGTTGTCGACTCCTTGCCGTTGTCGTTACTGCGTAGGTCAATACTATCAAAATAAAGATATGAATGCTTATTGTGAGTACCTGTTATACTAGTGTAATTCAATTATCTACTAACGCACTCAGGTTGGGACGACGTTTAACTCAGGGTTACCAGATATACTTAAAGGTCAAGCATAATACGTAAATTGTACCCTAATTCAATTGAAACCGAAATGGCAAGAATTACTTCCACTATCTAAGAATGCCCATTGTTAGTAATCAATTACAGCCAATTCTCGTAATTTCTCTTGCGAATATGAATTTTATTAGCAAAATTTTCTCGCCTGGATATTGCGGATATATAATTTCCGTTCCGAAATAAATGCGACTAGAACCCATTACGACACGCCAATTTAACAAACAAAATTTGGGCGTCGGAATGTTTTATAGTCTCATAAAATTTATTTCCGAGTGTCTCATACTTTTATCTATTAGAAATGAATTATAACAAACTTATCTTGCACTTTACATTGCGTTAATATGTATTTTCGGCAGTATTTGCACCTTAAATATAAAAAGTTTGTTACGTTTCACACGAAAAGTGCGTGGCTTCAACTCGCCAGCACCCTATTTTTTACATTTGAACAAGGTAGTAGAATATTGACAGTTTACTCACTATCTGTTGGATGAGTAATTTTATTTCGGGGATCACCATAATAAATGCACATTACCGGTTTCTCGCGTCATGGACAGTAGCTATTTTCTTACATCCCCTAGTATGGCATCTTTTCTAATACAAGGGATATCTTAAACAGCATAATAACTCCCCTCAGGGTTTGCGATTTCAAAATGTATTAGTACACCATTAAAAAGCGTAAGATTATACAGGGAAAGTGGTCTCCTCTTCTTTAATAAGTCACTCTTTATAACAGTAAAAAAGTCGTGTTGTCGTAATTACATGCAATATTTTCATTCCACACATTCCAAAGAAATTTTGAAAAATGATACATTTTGAAGAAAAGGGCTAAGATACAACTTTTTCTCTGTGTTTATGGAACACATGTTTTGAAACATATTTCAAGTTTTTAATCCAATATGGGGTCAGAAAGGTCGTCGGTCCAAACCTTTTAACACTCGATTTTAGATGCTCCTAGTAATTTTAGATGAAATCGGCCGCAGTCGATGTGAGTTTCACCGAAAGTTAATTATCTTGTTAATTTATTCTGAGAGCTGTCATTCAAGTTGTTCTTAAAACCTTCCTTTACTGGAAATGCCTAAAAATGTCCCATACCTAAATAATGTAATACTGTGAATAATCGTTAGCTATAAATGGTTGTTTAGAATAGAAAGTTTAATGAAGGCTTATTAATCATAATACTCGTAGTCAATCTCTACTAACCAATTATTGTGCATGCTGTACAACAATGATGGCAATAAATATTTTAAAAGTCCAAAACAATTTTATTATACATGTTTAGCTTGTAACTTATAAATATTAAATTTTGCATGTCACCTCAACCAATTTTGCAAATTTTTCAGAAAATTTACTTTCAACATTACAAGTTTTAATATACTTCGTTTTGATTAAAGAGATAATAACACACAAGATCAAAATAAGATACAATGTTCATACAACTCTTCGGACCTCAAAAAATCGTTTGAGATAATACACTTGCCCAACAGTCATGGCCACTAATACAATGGCTTCAAAAAAGGACCACATAACAACACGGGAATTTGTGGATTCGTTGATTTTGCGGTGAATTTTATCTCTCACTTCCATATATTCCTGTTCGTGCTTTACTCCAACCAAAGCCGTCGACAGTTCTTTGATCATTTCAGCTAATTTATTAGGATGATCTGAAAAATTTCATAAAATAAAAAATATCATTTAGAATATGCTAATAATTAAACAATTTACAACAGCCAATGCAATGTTTCAATTACACAAATCCAAATATTTTAAAATTGAACAATAATTTAAGATGTAAACAATCAATATACTTTCGCCATCTGCAGCAGCAGCTGGTTGAGGTTCACCAACATCCATTGAAAACATTACTCCTTTCGGGGTCATCGTTGACATTTTATTACTGAAACAATAGGTGTACACTCCAGTTTTAGCAGCGGAAAATGTAATTTTTCCATTGCTCTCTCTTTCTCTGGTGATAATTTCTTCACCCTCTGGACCAGTTACTTTGACGTCTATATCAAGGAATCCTCCCTCGATTACTTCAAACGTTAACCCTGTTGAAATAAATATCCAAATAATAATATAATATAAGCATTTATAGAACCGAAAATTACAATAGTCAACCAAGACCCTGTGGATTTAGACTTGAAATTCATTTTTCTAAACAATTGGCAAAACAGCTGACTGCCTAAATAATTTTGTAATTGATTTTGTAAATTTTACATTACTTTTTAATAGATTGATATTGTCATTCTCAAAAGAAAAATAGTGATGACGTTGACATTTCCATTATGTTAGGTGTATATTAGGTACCTAAATATTAATCTTAGAGGTTTTAGCCGGAGGTCTTCAGTGTGTAATACAAATAAAGTTACACACCCTTTTTACATATGACTTAAAGCTGCTGACGACTGAAGATACAAATGTAAAATTAGTTTCTCAAATGTGCAGTAAAATAAAAATTATTTTACGTACCTAATTTTGTTCCATTTTGAACCTTGTCAAAAAAGCATTCTTCGGCATGTGCGTCTACTGCGATAAAATATGGAAGGCAATAACGGAATAGTCCGAAGAAAACGACCAAAACGAGTTCCAGAGTATGCTTCATCTCAGCGAAAACCACAGATGACAGGAAGAATAAAAGTTGAATTGATCAGTTGTTTGCACAAGCAATCACAGAACAACTGTCAAAAGCCGACGAAGATATTATACAACCCCAACCGACATAGATCTTAGTTATCCCTGCTAAATAAATGCGGCTTAGAATTAACTCGGTGGATTTTGCCGAACCAGTCAAATACTCCTCGATAAATGTCAAATAAAAATCTGGCTAGAGCACGTAGAGAGGGATACGAAAAGTGCTAACATTAAAGTATGTTAACTAATCTTAACTTTCTGTGGATGTCACCTTTTTTGTATGACGTGGTCTAAGCAACTTCTTCCCTACCTACACTCTAGATAGAGCTGCATTCCTGTTTAGATACTTGCGGCAGACCAATCCAAAACAGAACCCACGACAAGGTGTATCTCCAAATAGGCGAAGTCAAAGATCCGAACAGACTAACGACTAAACAGGCCACAGAAGGAATGTAATGCGGTTTAAAACAATAAATAAATAATAAAAACGATAGAATAAAATAAACCTTAGCAGTTACCAACCTCAACACTTCTATAATATGTGCAGTTAATTTGCAAAAGTGCAATACACAATTTGTTTGATTTGACATTAAGTTTACTATCCAGTATTGAAAAGTTTTGGCAGATATTCACCATAAACCACCCAATTTATTATTATTTACATTAAACCGATTTTGCTCATATCTTAACTACAATGATATTTAGAACTTTGGAAAGTTGTAGCGGTAAATATACTCCTCTTTCATATCTCTCCAAAATTATTTCCCCAATTATATGCTATATCATTTATATGATTAAAAAACTAAGCTTGAGTCATGTCATCAATAACGATTCATGTAGGTGTTGTACAGTAGGTATACAACATCTCAATGTTGGAACACTGATAGGGTAATTCACATTTTGCCAAAACATATGAAAACATTTTCGTCTTTGCAAATGTGACACATTTCTTTGGTCTTGTCTGTCCTTTGTGGTGCAAAAATTGTCAAATTAAACACTCTGTCTTAGTTTAACACTTACCAAACAATCTTTTACTATTGTTAAACACCCATTATTACCAGATTGGAACTGGACTTCGCCTGATTTGCTTTTCGACTTCGCCTCTTTGGAGATACCTTTTTGATTCGGAGTGTTTAGTGTTTTTTTGCCTTACGTTCCTGTTTGTGCAGCTGCATAGCAGCTCGCCCATCTCATGTTCATATCTTTAGGCTGACGGCTGTGCCTCTGCTTTGTTCATGTACGTAATGTAAATGCAAAATATGTAAATTCGCCAAACAAAATTATAGGCAAACCTGTCCGTTACTACAATAACCAGAATGATTGATTAATGACATATTATTATGTTTTGGTAACAGTCTCCAACTAATGTACATAAAATAGAATAATGGTACATTACAAAAATATTCCTCATACGTCAATACATCCATCATTCATTCATCTCATCACAAAGCAAGGACAAAATTCTGGAATAAATTCATATGTATGGAATTCAAACTTTAATTACTGTACGTTAATTTATGAAAACCTGTATTAAAAGAAGTACATAAGAATGTCATCTTTAGCACTTAAGGCACGTGTTACAAAGGGAACAGAATATGGCATTGAAATAAAAAAAACCGCAGGGCCTCCGGTCCTTAGGATTTCAATCTTAAATTGGAGGTTCAACCGTCCAAGTCCAAATTACAAACTCGGAGAGAATACTTTCATTGTTTCATTTGTCCAATTCTTTTGTTTTTCTCAAAACCCATATGTTGTAAATTATGAACGCATGAATTACTGGTTGCTATGCATGCATTTCAACTTTCAACTCAAATTGGGGAAAAAGGAAAGTTTTTGAGGATGGTAAGTAGGCAACGTAACACCCGAATGCTAGGGATTTAAACAGCCGAACCATCATAAGTTTTTAATATAATATTGTATCTGCACAGCATTAACTATTTCGAATGTTTCAATGCCTGGCATGTGGATGATACGTTGTGCTAGTTAACACTTACCACTCCAAAAATGTTCCTTTTGCCAATTTGAGTGGCCGCATGGTCATGGTCACTCTATGTGGCCAATGCAACTCCTCACAACAATGGTACACGTGGAGCAACTGGCGATAAAATTTTATTTTAACCAACCACTGAACTTTAACCTACAAGTACATAGTGAACAATTGAGGACAGTGATTCAAAATACAATGTTATAATAGAAATAAAGAATCAATTACATTTTTAATAAGTGTCACTCTGTGCCACTTAAGGACGGGCTCCAGCGACACGATGCATCTAACGGGACTTGATATTAACTCGATCAATTTATATTGAACTGAGTACAAAAAAATTCAAGGTGTCCTTGAGGGTTCTAATATGCCGCTTTTTCCAAAAAGACTTTTAGTTAATTTTTAAAACATTCCCAAATGAATCCCGCCCAAAAAAATTTAGATTTTTTTTGAAATATGCCTACTGTGACCTCTACAGGAATTTGGAGACTAATTATGCCCAGATTGATTGACAATTAGGCGAGTTATCATTGAACTGGCGGAGTAGGAAAACCCATGTAAGTGCAACTACTGGAACCAGCCCTTAAAATGAAATTTGACATGGACTGTTTAGTCCGATTACAATATGAATATTCTTTCAAGATTTCCTTTTTTAGTTTTTTTTTATTGTTGGCGCAATAGAAAATAATAAAGGGACAAAAATATGGAAGTTCAGATCCAGTGCCATCATGGATTATATTTTTAATATTTTACTTTGTCCCACCTTTTTCGCATAGAAAATAGAAATCGCTTTGCCATTTTACAGCTACGGGCAAAATTAGTTCAACAAAATTTTGGGGAAAAAATTTATTCAAGCGCATTTAAAGGTAATGCATAATAATAAATGAATTTATTTCTGACAAAGCTATAAGTAGACTCATTGTTATCCGCTTCCAATTAGTACAGGCAATCAGACATGTATTACTTTTATGTTCAAACATCAAAATTCCTCAGGTTTTAAATGTCCTAAAATTACTACAATTAATTTCAAATCATTTCCCATTGTTTAAATGATGTTCATTTAGAAATAACTTAAAGGCGGTAATTACTAAGTGATAGTTAAGTTAATGTAGTTGAGAATAAGTTGCCGCCGCCAAATCGTCCTTTAGCGGTAATCACATCAGGCGATTTTGTAACCTCTCAGTTTGTTGTGCATCCTAACATACGCAATACACTAGAACTTTGTGTATTACAAAATGAAGTTTGTATTGCGCGTGAAGTTTTTATGAAATGAACGAACTACGAATGAGCAAGAAGAGAAGGAGAAGAGAGGAGAATATTATTATTTCGTTGCTAGCTGCTGTTTACAAAATTACAAAGGCAATCACTAGCAATAATCAAATTACAGGGTATCTCATAACCATATTATTGGTACTCTGGTTTGCATACTTCATGAGCTGCTGCAATAAAACTATAATATTTGCAGATAATGCGAAAGAAATTGATATATTAATCATCTTCATCAAAATCGGTTGACATTAAGTAGGT
>JABASH010003990.1:0-15079 GCA_019776445.1 Tomocerus maximus | reverse complement strand
TAGTATTAATCGCGTCAAGGATGACTCAAAAACTCAATTTTTACTTTTGGGGCATTATGACATGCTGATTGATACCACCCATACTATATACTATTTTTCCATCCTGAGTTATAAAATGTTTGTAAAATATTAACTTAATTTGTGAAAAAATAAAATGTATTATTGATCTATCCGTTATTTGCGGTTGTGTCCGCGTTTATACGTTGACTTTGTCAATGCACACACCGACAAAGGTAAATAGTGCAAATAAAAAATGTAGTGCTATGCTAAGTACCTCTACTCTACACATCGCAATTGAATTAAATTGAATTATCTGTATTTTGGACACACGAACCAGCAGTTAAATATGTGCTGCCATTAAAGCTCCTGACCTGACATAAACAAACCTTTTGGTATTATAATTAATAACTATTATTACACATATACACTATAATTCGTTTCTTGAGTGTATTGCCTGATAAATACTTTATGATAAATCACTAACACTGTAAATTATTGCGAAGTTAAATGGAAGGAATAAAAACATGTTTCATTTTTCCTATTTTGACTTTCTTCGTAGTTTTTAAGTTGAACTTTCATTCATAGACATAAACATTCACAACTAATCATTAATGAAATCCATGAACATGTAGTAGTCTCCCCAGTAGTAGTTCCCATTTTCCCATTTGTTTTTATATTATATACTTTCATTGCTCTGTGACTGTGAGTTCTCGAAATTGTCTACACACATATTGGCATCCTATAAAACTATTTATTCAAATAAGTCATGTCATGTGGAGCTTTAAATGTAGTGACAGTAATAAATAGTTTATTATTGCCAAAAGTATTGTTGGATAATAATTATTTCTTTGGAACACTATTATTTTTTAAACAGACAATCAATGGACTTATTATAATATAATATAAATAGATACTATATAGATATTTATTTATGTTTATCGCATAAACTACCTACTTGCTTGTTCTATTCTCTACTGTTTTGTTTGTTCACTATAATTAACAGATCTTTACCTCTCTTTCAACACAATTTACTTGGAATTTGTAGAGCAGCAGAATAAGGATATTGGAAATGTATTTATTTTTATTTTCTTTGCAAGTACAAAATCTTTGTTTGCCCATTTTGGTCTGGGTCTGTTCATATCTTCAGAAAGGCTGAACTCTGTGCATCTTGAGTCGTGTTTCATTTGGGATGCGCCAATTTTAGAGTCGGTTACTTAGACTTGATCATGCTTGACTTTGACCTACATAATCATTTTTATTGCCAGAGTGGAGGAGCCTTAAACAGAATTCAAAAAAGTAAGACTGTTTTGTTTACTATACTATTATTTAATTAAAATATTTCCAAATTTGAAGTTGAAGTGAATTTCATTTGATCCATAAACTTACTTGTCGTATGCACGTTTGTTCACTTAATGTAAACGTAAGCTTAAGCTTAGTATATCCACTTGGTTTGTGGCGGTTATCTCATTGTGTTTTGTGAAGGTGAGCCTTGAGACTTGTATTGTTCACTTATGTATTATGTATGACTGATGACTTGTATGTGATTGTGAATAATAAGATATTGTCATTTTTGTTTTCACAGGTTGTTACTAGTTGTCACATTTATGAAGTTCTCGTTTTTGGCCATTTATTTCATATGCGTCAGCAGAATAGGAAGCTAACTGTCAGTACCAGTCGTCTTCATAAAAGACATTCCCCAAGAAGTTCATCCTCATACGTAAACGGACCAAACGTTTTCCAAACAAATTCAACGTTTTCCCGTCAGCTGTGTGTATAAAAATATTCCGATTAGTATCCGTGCTTGTTTAAAGTGGTCAGGTAAGCACCTTACAAAGATTCCATATAATATAGTCCATCCATAGTGACTTACATCTTATATATTTAATATTTTCAAAAGCCATGCTAATAATATCAAATCAAAGATAGATAAAGATATCCCTTGCCCAGCCTATTAACAACCACTTACCACATAACTCTTACACCTTACCCTAACATATTATCTTAATTTTATTTATGTACATGCACAAAAATTATATGATAATTCTCTCAATTTTATGTTATCATTTCATTTGTATTTTTAAGGTTGACCCAAAAGTAGAATTGCCAGTTGAAGGCTTAGTTTGACTGCATCAATTCCGTGATCATGTTTAAAACTAAAAAGGAGCTGGATTTACTTGTTGAAGATACTTTTTCCAAAGTACGAGGAGAACATGAAGTGAGTTATTATTCCATTGTTCAAATTAATAGTATATTTTATTCGTTATTGAATAGCCTTTTGCTAGACCTCCAGTCTTCATATAACACTGGTAGATAGTAAGGTCAAAAGTCTATTCGTTACACGCTCGAGTTATAAAGCTACGTTTCTACTTATTCACTGTATTATTCCGTTAAATACGAAATAATTAATTGGATTGCACAGAAAACTTTACGCTGCTTCACCATAGCCAAACAGTATGCAAGTATTAAGGAATTCAATACAGCCATTCTGTACATGGAAAAGTATCTAACTACTGCCCCATCAAATTCAGCAGAAGCACTTAAACTAATTGGGGATGTAAGTCAAGAAATAAAAATTTGTAGTAGTATTAGCGCCTATATTGCAAGAACGTGCAACTGCACCAATTGAAATTTGTTTACACATGTCTTTTCATGTTTTCAATTAGTTTATTTTATTTTTAATAGTACTACCAAGAGTCAAATAGCTTGGACAGAGCTTTGGAGTTTTACAAGACAAGTTATAATACTCGGAAGACTAGAGAATCGCTCACTAAAAGTAAGTTACTTTGTAAGTTAGTAAGTAGTAACTGTTCTAAAAGATAGAAATAGTAACTACAATCATTTAAAATGTATATCTCTCTGACTCTCTGGTCTAATAATAAAGTTTACAATCGTTTTTAAACAAACGTATGAGCATTAGTTCATTAGTAGTATATTTATATAACCTGCTCTGCAATCTCTGTATAAGTAAGTAGAAACAAGTAACGTACTGCGAACACTAGAATATATATTCTGATACTACTGCTTTTGTACTAAGTACCCTGGATTTGTTTTATATAGTTTGTGACCTCATAGAAGCTGGACATGGAAGTAGGGAAGATCAAGGAATGGGCCGTCAAAAATGGTTCGACTTGCAGAAAGTTGCACCAAATCTCCCAAGCACTCCTTTGTCTTATCATGATTCTAGTCCTGCCAGTTTTTCAAATCGCCAAACTCCAAACGATGGCCCTCCAAGAACAGGATTCAGTAAAACTCTGATGACAACTTCCAACATTTCCAATAGTCCAAAATCCAGTACTCGTGTGAATGGAGTTAGCTCTCACGAAGTATCTTTTAGCCTTAGCCCTACTAAAGTTTATGCATCTCCAGATCGTGAAGAAACTCAAATTCGAAATCTTGAAAGAAGATATGATGATACTCTTGCGAAGATATTGAGTACTGTTCAGAGAATAGAAGACGATATGAACTTATTGAAAGGAAAGGTGGAAAGCATAACTCTTCACCAGGAAAGGTATAACGAATCTCGAGCCCAGAGCAAAAAGCTAAATGAGACTAAATCCACTGCTGTGACTGGAAATAGGAACCGAGAAAACGAAAACAACGTCCATCCGATTGCTCAACCCCAACAATTGCCTCCTCTAATGCAACCAAATCCTGCTTTTGGTTATGGTGTACCTTATCCGTCTCCATACATGCATCCCTTTTTTATGCCAGATCCAACATTAAGTTACCTTAATAATCCAATGCTGGCTGCTGCGGCATTTTATGGAAATCCTCTTTTTGGAAATCCATTAGCTGCTGGAGGTGTGCCCAGAAACGAAACACAACAACCTCCAACAATTCCTACAAATCCAACTGAAACGTCCTTATTGGCTGGACTGCTTACCAAAAATCAATTTATGCCTCAGCCACAGCCAGATGCCAACTCTCAAATAGGGGACGGTCTGTACCCTCAAAATCAACTAATTCAAGCCCAATTGGCATCGAGTGCTAATTTTACCGACAAATTGTGGCAGGCCCCACAATTAGTTCCTACATCTTTGGCGCTAGGATCCATGTTTTCAACAGCTGGGGCATCAACTTCAAGCACTAACCCTAACGGTATTATGAACTCTTTCGAAAATATCAAAAATAGTCCCGTCACTTCTACACCGGTGAAAACACCAGCGAATTCTATTACAGCAAAGGCAGAAATTTCTGAGACTCCAAAGTCCTCTTCGTCCTCAGTTCCTGCTGCAAAGAAGGAAGTCAAGGGAATCAATCTATTTCCAGAAAATGTGGTTGTGTCCAATACGGAGAAGGTTCCAACTGTATCTAGCTCTGCCTTTAATTCTAATGTCTTGAGTGTAACAATCCCGCCAGAACATCGGAATGCGGGTACCAGCAATAATAACACTAACACTAGTACTTTGGCCGCTTTTAACACTTCCATGAATATGAGTGAAATTAAAAGTATATCACAAATTCACAATTTCCAAATTTCAGCACCAGTTTTCAAACCTCAGGAGCCCAAATTCGATGACAAAAAAGCACAAGACGAGGCTGCTAATCCATTCTCTAGCATTTCCTTGGCGGCTCCGAGCTTTGGGGATTTGGCAAAAAGTGCTGCCTCCACGGGATTTACAGGCTTTCAAAGTGTAAATGCCTTTAGTGGAACAGGGACACCCGTATTTGGAAATGTGATCGCATCCCAGTCAGCGGCTGGTGAATCTGTCGTGAGACAAGACAGACCGGATGGAGACGAGGCCACAGACGATTTCGTTCCAACTGCCGAATTTCAACCGGTCATTCCCCTGCCCCCTTTGGTGGAAGTTAAGAAGGGAAATGAAAACGACAACACACTCTTTGAGCAAAGAGCAAAAATTTATCGATTTGTGAAAGAAACAAAAGAGTGGAAAGAACGAGGAGTTGGAAATATTATGATATTGCAAGATAAAGATAATCCTCGTAAAATTCGAGTTGTAATGTGGAGGGAACGAGTTTTCAAATTAGCCTGTAATCATTGGATTACCAAAGATTTGGTTATTGAAAATCATCAAGGCAGTCCCAAAATTTTGAAGTGGACTGTGTTGGATTTCGCTGAAGGAGACAGTGACCCCAAAATAGAAATATTTACATGCAGATTTGCACAGGAAGATAAGGTAAAGAAATTACGGTCCCAATTAATTTTATTAGTTTTAAGAATACGTTCACAATAAAATATGGTAGCAATACTAGTAATAGACATGTTAGATCTCGTCTTTATTTATGTGGTAATGTGCTGATACGTAGTGTGCCGAGTTTAAAGCGACCATGGAACGATTGGTTACTTATCTGGCTTCCCTAAAAGAGGATTCCAGTCCTGAGCGAAAGCCACAAGAAAAAGAGGTGTCAATGAGGCCATTTGCGGAATTATTTAAGAAACCTGCGGGAAGTTGGGATTGTAAATCGTGTTATGTCAACAACGCTGAAAAGGACACTTCCTGTGTTTCTTGTGGCACCCCTAAAGAAACAAAACTGTGCATGGGAACAGAAAAGAGTTTGGCAGAGTTATTTAAAGCACCAGAAGGAAGCTGGAGTTGTGCATCTTGTGACATTAGGAATGGAAAAGATGTAACAGCATGCGTAGCCTGTAATACTGTGAAACCTGGAAGTCAACCTGATGTAGTTCCATTTAAACTCGAAACGGTTCCATTTACGTTCGGGTTTGCAGCACCAAAAACAACTGTCGTTAATGAAACCCCTCCGGACGAGGTAAGCTAAATAGTGCTTGACGCAGTTCAAACTCTAAATATTCATATATTGCCCAAACTGCATGGACACTTGATTTATGCTATTTTTTTAATCGTTTAATAGAACTGCGAAGGATGCCGAGGTTGTGATCCTGACTCCTTTGACTTCAGCCAGTTGAACAAACAGACTATGCCACTTTTGCCAAAAGACCCAATTCTGAAAATATCGAAGGAGACGGAAAAAATCCCACCATCAATATTATCTGTACCCAAGTTTACTCCTGTGATGAGTTCTCAACACGAGCCACTTACTCCTGATACTTCCCCCAAGAAAGACAAAGAAAATACTGAATCCCTATTCACTGCCAACACAACGAGCACTACTGATGAAGCACCGAAGTTCAGATTCAGTTTAGGGGCAGACAGCAATACCACCCTTAATACTGGATTTCAATTAAAAACTCCCAGCTTTTCATTTACTCCTACTTTCACACAGACTTCGGAATCCGGCACACCTTCCATATTTGGTGGTAAATTGCCAACAACGCCTTTCGTGTTTGGAAATAATTCAATATTTGGCGGAAATTTGTCGGGATCAGCCGTCACCAGCACTCCCGTTACTGCAGAAAGTAAAAGCCATCAAGATGTGATTGTTCCAAGTGTTGTGCCTCAGAATTCAAACACACAACTTCCTACGTCATCCCAGCCATTTAAGTTCGGCTTCTTTGAAACTAGCCAAAATCAAGCAGAAGGCACTAATGAGGAAGAAGATGATGATGAAGATGAGGAGGATGACGATGATGATGACGACGACGATGATGATGATAACGAAGACTCTATGTTTGAAAGTGACGCACAGTTTGCCATCAGTGAAACATTAGATGCTTTTGCTCGTAAGTAGTTACTATTTGAAAAATGAATTTTAAATAGATTATATTGTGAAGATGTTTTGAGACTAATTTGATTATTTTAGAGTTCGACGATTTGGGAGAAGGACAGGTTCGTGTAATTTATGACGGTGAGCAGTTTTGCGCTCGACTACTCTTTATGAAGAATGAAGAATGCCTCATTGACCATTTTATTGCTGCAGAAACAACACTTAAGGTTTGGAATTAGTAAATTAATTAAAACTCATGTGCATTGAATAAAAAAATAGTATTTTTACTGTAAAATTCTAAAAACAGTCAACTGGAGACTTGACTTTTGAATGGGTCGGAATAAATGTGACGGAAGAACATACAATGAAAATTAAAATGAGGATAACTTTTCCGGATCAGCAAGGATATGACGCCTTTTCCAGTACAATGGCTGAAGTAAGTTTTTTTCTCTATATACGTTTTTAAACTTGGAAAATTCTAATGCATACTTAGTGAATATAAAAAACGTGTCTTTTCTTGGAATTGCAGAGCACAGAATTAGCAGTAAAAGCCGATGTGACCGAAGCTTTTCTGTTAGGTGAAGACGGTGGAAGTGCTGATGAATCTTAGTTTTTTTCTTTTTGTTTTGATTGATAATTGATAACCCAAATAAAAGTAAATTCTACTCGTAGGTGTACAGTATAGAAAGCTAAGAAATTGTAAAGTTAAGTAGATATAATGAACACTTTTTCTTACATAACATTGAGTTCTTAATTGATACGTGAATCAAATCAAATATGATTTGACCAGAGATAGGATTTAAATATTAAGGACAGATCTCTGGATTTGTTAGACGATTAAAATTGTAAATAATTACAATATTTTTTGCTGTACTGTTTAGTAGTATTATTATACTGATATGAATATGTAATAATGTAATTATCATGAGTACATTCTTTGCGTACGTACTATATTTCGATTTATGAATATCAATGACTGATTTTTGAATTGAAAATAAATAAGTATTTCAGTGTTTTTGAAAGACACTAATAAATAATCTAATACCATATGCGATCGTATTTGTAGCAATTTAATTATGGCTAGACATTACTGATTATGCTGAAATCTCATTCCATAGGGAGGGGTATATAATATGCAATGTCATGTCATATTAATAATTCATGAAAGAATAGTGACCCATTAGAATAAAAGCAGCTTAGTGGAAATAAATTATCCGTTCGTAGTTTTTTCTTTGGATACCTACTAGAAAGGATTTTCGTAAGTACAAATAATGTTATTTTTCTTTGAATTTTATTAAAACGACTAGAATTGATTTGACATCAGTTATTTACAAGTTATGACATGACTGAGCTGCCGACGAGGTACAAACTTTTCGATGTAGTGTTTACAATTGTGTCCACTGTTGATTGTATTCAGAAATATGACCAAGAATAATACAATGCACAATTACGTCGGCCGCATCTATTCAGCATAATACTTTCTCTTTCTATTTAAAGACATTTACTGTACAATAGTCAAATTCTACTATTCTACAACTTTCTATAAATATTTTACGAATCTATACGTATTAGCTGTCATTACCCACTTTTTACTAAATAATTCACTAATGCTTTTTGATAAATACTTATAAATTATTTGTTACTCCTTTAGTGTAGTATTGTCTATCCGGTTCCATTTTTGTCTTCTCAAAAACTACTAAAAGTCAGAATTTGAGAATTGTTCCAAATCCAAACTCTATCAACCGACAAAATTACCTTTTTTCTAGGTAAGTCTAATTATACATTCCTACCATAATTAAGGCAAATAGATTATTACTATTGTTTCATTAACCTCGTTTAGCTTGAGTATCATTTTACTATATATATTTCTTTCTTCTGGTTAATAACCAGAATGAATGGTTATCTGTCATTAATAACTTGGTACGATAAGATAGGTTTTCGTAATTAAGTGAATCTTAATACTAGAATTCTGCTATATAACTAGTGAATATTGTGAACACATATTGTACATTGGATTCTTACATTATAGGAGTCAAAGGACTACTTGCTACAATTAAGATCTCTATACATTAATACTACCTAGATGTTAGAATTTTACTACTTTTGGGGAGTGCATATTTACCATGCCCCGAGAGCGAATGTGTCTGGAAATATTTTTCGTTGTACTTGGGTATAGTTATCATTGTTGTCATTTCTAAAGTGTTGTACTATTTAGAACCTTTGTCGCGGGTCCTGGCCATAATTATAACGATGATTCAATTATATACAGAGGTTTATGCGTATAATGCGTGTTTTCGAAGGGAACAGCCTGAGTATGAATAGGTTTTTCGGTTTTAAGATCACAGCTGGCTTCATTTTACTGATTCGTCTGCTTGGCAGACGAAGGCTCCTGCAATGAAAAATGTAATAGTTTATGACGTAAGTTGTAAGGTACTTTAGTAATCGGCTGATAGAAAGCTTAATATTTATGAAATTTAAGTAAGACAATAGAAAATTCTTGATTTTACATGCGGAAAATATGAACGGAAAGTTTTGTCCATGAGTAAATCGACGCCATGGTCAATGGGCTTGACAATAAATGGAATACTAGAGAGACCAATAGCTGTCGTGGTCCACTTTTGTATGGACGAACGTAATTTAGTATTTCTCTTGAGCAAATAGAGAGACAGGGCACAAAGTCGGTTAATTGTGTAACCCGGTATAGCCACAGAGGCTAACACTTGCCAAAGCAAAGTATCAATTGCAGTTATCGTCTTCTTTTCCTATAGTTAACAATAGGTATACTTATAGCTTCTCTTAGGTCATGTCATAAGTCTTAGTTCACATAATTTTCGGTAATTTAGAAGCAGGAGATGTGGAATATACAAATGGACTTACTGGTTCAGCTTTTGTGGTTTTATCAACTGTGTCAGCCAAAACATATGCAAAGGCCACACCATAACTTGATCTGACTACATTTACATGGACGAGAGCTCGAAATGATTCACCCACCTCATTTGCATAACCTGGAAGGAATTACATACATAATTAAATACTTAACTCATATTATCAACTTAGATAGCAACCTTAATTAACTGCTTAAAAGATGGAGGATTTCTAGGGACAATGTAGACAAAGACAAAAAGTTTCTATTACCCAAAAGTCGAACAGGGGTATCCCTCCAAATGTCAACCTCTCCCTTTTCTTCTTTACGGGCCATTTTCTTTTATATCAATATTAAATTGACAACCTTTGAAAAGTAATCAAATCAAAAGTTGATATTAGGTCAGCTAAGCTACAACTCGTAGACAATTCTTTGCTACTAGTTAATATACCCTTTTTTCAACTGATTCGCGATTAGTCGAGAAAACTATTTAATTTCTCATATAATTCACTGCTTGTGCTTTTATCTAAAATACAAAAATCACACATAGTACGGAGACCACATGTAAAGAAGTGTTTATCCTGCCGCCAACTTCTTCGCACTTCATTTGACTCATTGTCCATCGAACTCCATCCGTATCTTATAAATAGCTTAGCTCCATGTATGTGCTAGCTTTTAGTTTAGTGAATGTTCTTTAGTTTAGTAAGCTTAATGAAAGAGATTATGCATAATCTGTATGCACAAATTGTGCAACTTTTATGTGATGTTAGTGCTAAAATAATATTGGGGTCATAATTTTCATAGACGTATGGAATGTAATCGTCTTCATTATTGCTTTGCTTTGTAAATTCTAAGAAAATAAAATCATGGAGCAAGTAAATAAGTTGTTTAAAATGGCTGGGCCATTCTCATTAATAATGATGTTGAAAAGTAAGTACGTTATAATTTAGATGAATTAATTTAGGTACAGTTTAGATGGTAAGTTAAACTAAGACACGACAAAATATAATTAGCATGTTAAATGTACTATGAAGTATGCAAAAACCAATGTGGACAAAATGCTGTATTTATGTCTCAAGATATTTTCATTTATTATGTTGTTCATAACCGAAGTCAACAGTATATAGTACAGTCGATCGTACGAATAAAGATTAAATAATTAAACTAATTAAATATATACTCGTGCATGTAATACAATCGCTCCTCGTCTTTGGCAACTAAGCTGTGAACATGAGATTACATACAGCTGCATGCGCCTAATTTGGAGACTTTATGGCTTGGCTTGGTTAAGTAGCTAATTAAACTTTAACCGTCTAACCTTAGATATTACTATACTGCTCTAATCCAAAATTGAGTTGAAATCTAACATATAATATTTAACATAGTCCACAGTGTACTTATTAGTAACATCCTAAAAAACGAAGGTGATTACATTCAGTTAACTCGTAAATTGTTGACACTATTTCTCACATACACAATACAATAGAAACGATACGAAATACTAGACAAATATTATAAATAGTACACTCTATACTCACTTGACACAGTGTTCATTTGTTCACTTATTTTTCTATACATTTTTCTATATAATGATGTTTGTTTTGGTAAATAACTTATTGTAATACAGTTTAACGTGTATACACAGAGTAGTAAACCATATTAATAGCACTTGGGTTATTTGAATTCTGTTTTGTTTCTTAAAATGTCAACTCACTTCCGATTTGTATCTGTGTTTTCATTTTAGTTCAGTTTTATTCGTTATGAAAGAAACGAGTGTCCTTTGTTCATTTATTTTGATCCGGTACATTTACTACATACTACAGCTAAAAACTCACATTTTAAGTTATTCCCGAATTTCATAATAAATAGTACTAATTGTCAGTTTTGTCTTTTTTCGGTATAATATTGTATTCAGTTTGGTTGTCAATTATTTCTATGTAGATTTTCTAGAATGGTATTGTCTTTCGTCTAGAAGGAATGTCTATGTTCTTCCAAATTGAATCCGTAATTGCGTTGTCTTTAAATAATTTAGCTACTGCAGAGTTAATAAAATTCATATTCTTACAAATTAAGGAATGAAATACAAAATACAACACGCAAATTACAAAACACAAGTCATAGTAAACAAAAGTACGTTTTGTTCCGTATTTATATAACTAGCATTTTATGTTAATTCATAAAATTACAATACTGATAAGTTGCCTAAAATAGACAATTACTTAATTTTATTCTTCAATCAAAGTACAATTAAATCTTCTACTCAATTAACTAAATTAAAACTAAAGAAACACAAAATACAACAAATCATTAAGTAAATCGCATTTTTATGAAACTATTAACAGATTTGTTTCTATCATTAATTTTTGGAACATGAATGAGGGTAGTTGAGGGCTTGTGTCAATTCGATGTCATTCTTATATCGCCTGTTTAAATTACTGCCAGCCCTCCCTTTGGTCTCTTTGTATGATGATTACACATCTTTCCTCCCAGTTTAACTCTCTTCAGATGTTTCAAGAATTTGAAATCATCTATGACGAAGATGAGAAAAACGTTTCGTAGGTCTATAAAGCTTTTCTAACTTTGCTTCTGTCTGTTCAGTCTCAACTAGCAGATCCGATCAGAAAGCAATCAAATCCCAATCATAATCATCAAAATTAGATCACAAGTTATTCATCACAGGCGCTTCTTTAATTTCACTCAAAATTCCTCTTTTGTTTCCTAAGATGTTGTTCCTCCAATTTTGCCCTTTATTACGTATACACTTTGTATTTGGTTAGAATAGAATAGTAAACATTTTGATCTATACATAATAATATATAAAATTACTCTTACTATTACTTAATGAATATTAGAAGCTAAAAAATTAAGTACTAATGAATGCTATGTAGAATAAGACTAACATAATACAATGTACAATAGAAAAATCTTTGTTACATCCACACATTTCGTCTTTTATTACAAGCCACCCTGAACGTTTCCTTTTATCGTCAGTGCGATAAAGATAAAATACTTAAGTAATGTATAAATTAATAGAATTAGCGATATTATTCACAACTGCAGTATTTGTAATGTACACAAACGGAGGAATTTTATATCTGAATATCTATTTTAGCTATGAGAAATTCTTTAGGTACGTACCATTGCCGTTACTTATTATTAACTTATGTTTCTAAATGTGATTTACTATAGTAAGTAATATAGGGAATAGCAAACCAAGTGTGTCCTTACACTACAATTCTTTCCTTATTGAACCTAATGCATTCCACACTAATGTATGGATATATAAAAAAGCTACTTACATATTATTTATAATACATAAAGCACTGATAGCGCTTCATCATCAAAAATTCTATAAACAGACATGCCACACACGAATTCTCAATTTAGACTTGGCTATACACACTATTTACACTCAATATAATACATTTCATAACGATGAGTAATTTGCTGTGAATACTATCTCAATCAATTCCTATTCATGTGCCACTAAATTGTATAACATTTATAAGCTTGAAGAATGAGAACACTTTATGCATATGGCACGAGAAAAATCAAGAGATTTGTTAGAGCCAGTAAATGTTTCTTCCTATGTAGATATCTATTTTATCTAAATAGTACACTGAACAGCATAATCTGTACTTACAAAAGAGATTTTTTTAATTTACAGCAGAATTAAATTGTCTGTTTAATTAAGATTTGACTAAATACTGCATTGAATATTTTAATTGGCCTCCTTAAAGCATGCAAGCTTAACATATCCACAGTTTAACATTAACAAACCTCACACAGGAAACTAAATAATAAATTAATAACAGTTCATACTATATGTACACATTTCATAAGACAAGAGTTGTCATCAATTTGGTATATACAGTAATAATTGTTCTAATGTAAATAGCAGTTGGTAATAAAACAATTCACTCGTTACGGAGAAAAAGTATGATCTACATATTTCAACTGTGCAAACGCCACGTGTACTTACATAATGCATCTATACTTAAACTAATGTCAATGTTAAAACAAATACTAAAAGAATACGTTTCATGAAACAAACTTCCTTTTTTCCTAAAGCCTTCGTAATAGAATGACTAGAGGGAATCTCTCAAACAATTTCTTTGTTGCCCAACAAGCATGGAAATTGTTTGTCATCATTGTTTTCGCAATCTACGCCGTATGAAGACTACGTCAGGGAGGAGTAGCTTCATCGTATACACAACGATTGTTGTATTACCAAGCACGGTTTACTCATCTGTGTTTAACAGAATACAAATGTTTACCCACTACAGTTAAAATACCATTCTGTATTACCGGGGAGGGGAGGAGTATCAAAAATTACATACTTAAACTAACCTACCTACTTATTACCCAATTATTCTATATTCCTTGACTATGCAGTAGAAAATCTCTTAAACTGATCTTGAGTTAGTGTGGGCCATGCTTTTATAAATCCTATGAAATGACTGGGAAAACAAATATAAATATTATTAAAGCCTTACATCCTATTGCCTATTATTTTGTGAGATAGGCAATTCTTAGATCCTTATTTAAATGTGTTTATAAAATCTATTTACAAAAACTTGCAATACGCGAATTTCAATGTCTTTCAATGGCACTTGATTTGATCCCAGAAATTTCTTAAGCAATTACATTTTAACGTTAGCATTTATGATGCTGACAACGAGAACTCTACATACATTAGATAAATTATCATCTAGATTGATAAAATTACAGATTTACAACAGAAATGAGGTTTTAAATACAAAATGACTCTTATAAGTATAGATATTTAAATAATCATAATAGTATACATAAATTTATATGGCTTAACTAGAGTAAAGTAAATAGATTACTTATTTTTCTTTTGCTCCACGATTAACAAGCTATAAGTAAGCTGTAGGTAAATTGTAACTTTCATATAATATAATTATTACAGTTTGTGGATGTATTTATGTAAGGCACATTCAATCCGAGACTCTTAAGGCAATTAAAAAGGCCAAGGTTAACAATCAATTTCAATTTGTCGTACATTTTTAGTAATATTATTATATCATAATGATTTGATAATTTCCGATATGTAAATTTCAAAATTGTTAATCAACATGACGGTACTTATGAGCAGACATTTGTGATAGTCCTAGCACCGCGTAGCTACATTTGAGACAGTGATAGTGGGTTTGTTTCTGAGCATGAATACAAGCTTCGATCTAAAAATAGTAAAAGTAATTATGTTATTTTACATGAAATGAATATCGCAGATGTTCCTGCTAATATATAATTACAATCTCTATCAACTTACATGACAATGTTGCGAAGGAGTAAACTTTTCAAAGCCAGCAGCCATGATTGAATCCAATTTTTGATGCTGCCTTCGATGAGCAACCACTTTGTTTGTATCTGTGCAAACAAAGTCGCATTTCGAGCAATGGAAATGTGAAGCTTTGTTTTGGCCTTGAGTAGAGCCTGGTAATGCAAAAAAAAATAAGTTCACAACTGAAGCATATGTCTAAATTATTAATTATTTCCCAAAGATATAATATTTACCTGTATTAGGAATATATGCGCAATTGGCTCTTCCGCATGGAATATTAGCCCGAAATTGCTTGAAATCCCCTCCCATAAGTGTGTCAAGTC
>JABASH010003989.1:0-15087 GCA_019776445.1 Tomocerus maximus | reverse complement strand
CATATTATGCCAAGAGACATTCCGTGTAAAATGCGTACACCATAATACACTAGCTAAGTAGAGAACTACAATGCTTTATGGATTATGGTCACGAGATCAGATATTTAAAAAAAAAAAGAACCTTAAAGAGCAAGGCAAGCAGCTCTTCTGATATTGTACTAAAGAACGAAACCAGTTACAAAACATTTTTTCATATCTTCATTTCAATTGTTGTCTTTCTCACTATTTACCACTATACCAGTCTCAACATTTAACTCAGGAGAATATACATTTTGCATCTATGATTAACAGTGCATACAGATAGAAAATGTCCAGGAATAGATAATTTCGAATATCATGATTTACATCTCTAAAAGCATATTTTGTAGTAATTTACTCTGTATTGTTACGGTTTTATTTCTTTCAGACTTACTATAAGGATTATTCAACTTCATCTCGTGTTCATTCATCTAGATTTGATTACAGTGATGTTAATTATGTATATTTAGTGTTTCATTTGCAATTTGTAGTTCGTAAAAGATTAAAGCTCATTTGTTAACTAGCATAATTACCAATGTCTTGTGACAAAGACCGATGGAAGGAAATGCGGATTATGTGGAGCTGTCAAATCACGGATGAATAAGATTGATTTCAAGAATAAATATATTTTGAGACCCCCAGCGCAGTTGGCATCAGATAATTTGACTTTTCTGATGTTTCCTTACCTGATATGAATGAGAGTGAGACTGCTAACGTTTTAATTCATACAATCGACTGCCGATTTTTTACTCTTATACTATTGTCAACATGTGGTAATGATTTATAGGCACTTCTGCTGCAAATAAGGATCTGTTTTAGTGCAACTTGGAAATTAGTGCTCTAAATAAAGTGCCGGGTAGACCGTAGTCCCTGTCGATAGTAGATAGGCACTATAAAACAATTACCAAGTTTAAATAGTGTAATAAAAGATGATTTTAGGTCGTAGTAGATAGTGTCGGGATAGCTGATGAGAAGGATATTATTACGGTGGATGAGTCATTCCACGGAGCCAGCCATAAGTTAGTAAAAGTGATGAGTTAGTGGCAAAGTGTAGCTATTACTAAGTCGCAGATATGTGATAGTTTTGTTCGTGTGCAATAAATGACGTTTTGACCGTGGTAAGAGCAGCAATGTCATCATGAACACATCCATCCCTATCTGATTTAAGTACTTCACACTTTCCTTTCGTTCTGTCTATCTGAAATGAATGAATGAGAGGATGAAGAGGATGAGGTTGGCAAATTGACAAGGCTTCTTCCAGAAATAATCAGATTGCTATTAATAAATTATCGTGTACATGCATAGCCAAGTGGTTATGTGTTTGAGAGTACAAGTATGTGAAACAAAAGCTGCCATCCGTTCCTGGCGTCATTGTCACCTCCACACATGTATATTTACATGGAAATAGTTGGCATCGTGTACGGGTTTTGGAAGACGAGAAAGTTCATTGCATAGGGTGTACCTTTAAGATTTCCCTAGGAAAGAGGGAAAATGCGGAAAACTAAGCTCAACTATTGATTTTCCAATGATAAGCCTCTGGCAATAATGTAACACAGTGGTAACTGAAGCCAAGATTTGGTATGACAGCATTTTCATGACTATAGAAAACCGAAGGCACAGAGCAGACTGTTGTTATTCCGGGGTAAAACGAATTTTCGATTGGCTAGGCTAGAGTTTTGTAGTTTTCTGGTCGATTCAGTGCATCTGTTTCCTTCATTTGGGTTCGGTATCGTCATATCACCTTTGCCTTGTCTTGACTCAAGTACACCCGTTAATAGCAATAGCTAATAAATAAGTGCGATTACCTCATGTTGACTGGCGGAGCCCGAGCTCTGAGCTGTGCTTAGCTTTTTATGAGATGATAGCCTATCTAGCATCAGCCTAAAATGATTAGCTGATCAATACATATAGGACGTGAAATATTGTACAATTGCTTATGGTTCTCCATAACCGAGGCAATTAAAATCCTGTGACTTATTCAAGAGTTGTGAATGTGAGAGTGTATGACTGTGCATGAAATGAAATCATGAATGCGGTAGGTAGAATTTAGTAGCGAATCAATAGTAGAACTGCCTACACTGACTGAACAGAGCACAAGTGGAATCATAGCCCCAGTGGAACATAATGGCTAATAACTTTTCACCTGTTCTCCTCAGTGCAAGATCTATTTTCTGCTCTCCCTCTGCAATAACTCAAACTCTTTTGTATAAATACTCCAGTCTAACCAAACAAACGTTCAACTCTTCTAAACATGTGCAAATCAGATGCATACCTCAAAATCTAATACAATGATTTATGTTGCATGTATATTTAGATTGGCACACATGGCACATGACTAAGAGCAGCTTGAATTAAATTAAGCAATTAAAATACTCCACATTATACCAACAACACCCAATAATGACATTTATATCCTACACTCACAATACTGAATTACATTACATGTGCAAATAATTAAATTGTGCAAACACGAATGTTTAATTTTGTCGCAATTATTTTGCATTAGAAAATTTTGATCCATGGTTTCAGTTTTTGAATACAGTCAGATTTAAATGTAAGCATTCGACACACCTGTCTGCACTCAGCAGTGATACCTAATTTGTATGTGTAAAGTGTGTCTGTCAAAGGATGGTATCTGTTTACAATTAGTGATGCTACGTATGTGCATAGGAGTAGGTTGTGGATTTTAAAATTCACAGAGAGTCTGTAGTTGATAATTTTTTATAGATGATAGGCATAAAGAAGCATAGAGAGTGTGATCAGATCATGTAACTATCATTTATCGCTTAAGCCGAAGCGATAACGAATTAGGAAAAGAAGGCGTTATGTGAGTGTGATGAAAACAAAAATGTTAGCAGTTTGTTCAGTGTGCAAGTAGATGTAAGTAGAATTCTCAAGTGTGGAGCCAAAGGACTCTCCTTGATATCATAATCAGCGAGGAGATATGCATGTGCTGGTTTGCTTACTGGAATATTTAATTCTGAATTGATTTTTATACAATGTGCTGCGCATACGATTAAGTATTTATGTATTAGATGTGATCGTGGTGCCTCATAAGAAGTCAACTCCTCGATTAGTTGTATTATTTATTGACACAAGCGGAGTTGTTTGCTCCTCTTGCATATGTTGATATTCTTTAAGAAGGAAATGCCACAGAGTGGGAGTGATCGCATAATATTTTGCCTTTTAGTATTGTTAAATCAGAGGCAGTGTCTAGAATACTGAGTATTATGTGCATGGATTTGTGTGTTCTGCATGTCAACAAGAAGATCACTCAGTGCACACATGCATACGCATAGCATAACTATGTTAATTGTAAACATTTAACTATTACAGAGTCACATCTGTATTAAGTATCTATAAGGTTGAGATTCCAGATTGTGAGCATGCATTATGATTAGGATTAGGTATTCAATGGTTTATTAGGTCGATTTCCAGAATACTTTACGCTTTCCATTACATCCATCTGCCTCCTCTTACATATATTTCCAGACTGCTATCGAATCTCTATTATAACTGAACTTTTATTCTACATGATATACCGTATACTAAAGCATACTAAAGCTACAAACAAATACCTTTTTCAGACGATCGTTATTTAGTGTATAGCATTCATGGGTGCTTTACTATTACTACATGGATAGCTATAAAGTTACAGCACCAGAGATATATATTGGAAAAGTAGTAAAGTAACAATGGATTTATTGTGGAGTTACACGGAGAGATTCAAGTGCTGCGTCGAGTCATTTTCTTGGCTCTTCTTTTTTATCCAAAAACTGTGAACTGAATCTTTTTATTGTTAGTTCGGTTCGGTTTCCCTCCCTTCAGTTTGCCAGGTTTCGTAGAGCATTTGGCCTGGCCCGGTCTGCTTTCCTTTGGCAGGTTTTCTTTCTGCGCCGGCTGTGCTGTAGCTGAGGCCGTGTGGCGTGCTATAGAATACATGATGACATCGACCGACAATGAGTCTCAGGCTAGAACTTCCAACTTTTGCTAACACCCCTGAAAATCAAATCCAGGATACCCAAAAGCTGTCACTTAGAAGTACCTACCCTCGTTTATCGTCCATGGGAGTTTTTCTTGATTATACAAAACAATTAAAGGGATTCATTAAATTCTTTTGTTAGGAAAGGCATGGCACTGTGTGTGACGCAAAATGCACGAACAATAGAAGACCTTCACTAATACAAAAACAAACGAGAAGAAAAATCGGATATTAATACCCCATGCCAATTCGGAGTGAGTGTAACATATTTTCAGTGGGACTAGCTAGAAGGGAAGTACAATAGGGAAATTAGGAACCTACGAGCCTATACATCTAAGAATGAAATCTAGGTTTATGTTGTATTAGCATTCGCAAGTTCTACTTACATGATCTATAAGGGAATTTACAACTGCTATAACATTATATATAGTCCAGTAGTACTAATAGTTAAGTAGTTAGATTACGTAGACACGAAAGGATAGTAGTACGCTGTTTTCCCTACATCACGACTTTGTTGGCAATGGCAAGTTTGCATGACATGGTGCATTGCATGTTCACTGGTACAGTATCGTAGAAAAGAGCCTTTTAGTAAACTGGAGTTTGGCATCGCATCGCATGACATTCGATTCGATCCCGTGTGCATGCAACTCTCTCTCGTCATGTCTCACTTGGGTTTGGCCAGTCATAGTCACTCCACTATTTCTCCACTCAAGTCACTCTGTCTAGTCCTTTCTGTGAATGTTTCCTTCTCTCTTGCGTGTTCAATTCAATTTCTATAAACTCCCTATATATATACAGTTGGGTCAACTTTCCTCGATGTACCCGACATCCCACCCGGTTCTACTTCCCCTGAACAAATATTTCCCCGCCGCCTCCGCCTTTTTCCATGTATATAGTGTGATCCTATCCCCGCATCACTTCCCTTCCTTCTCGCCAACTAAACTCTCAGCCTCGAATGCAATCCTCATGCAGTCAGCAGTTTCATCCCGGTAGCTTCCTCATCGCACGCTTTCTATACACCAATGGATCATGTTTATGTCTCTATCCACAAACTCTTTAAATATTGCATACTATTCATAATACGACTGGAAATCATAGCTTTTTACTACGCAACCAGAAAATTAAAGATTTACTCCAACCCACTCTAAAAATGTGTATATCTGTCCTAGAAAAGTACCTACTGTGTAACATCAAAATGGGATGCGAGTGCGAGATGAAGTTTTCTTCGCATGGAATTTTTGGTATAGGGTATAGCTATAGATATTCAGCCACCCTTACATAATATAGTGTAGACATAAAGATATATCCCCATTTGTGGTCTCTATAGAAAATTGTACAGTATATAAGAGACTCAGGGCTGTGTGTTTGTCTGTCTCATTCTGTTGTGGCTGTTGTGACTGGATGCACGAGTAACGAACAAAATCGAGCAGCATAGCGGAATGGCGAGAGAGAACCAAGTACCTGATTCTTCTGCAGTACGCGTTACACTGTGGATTACATAACAACATCGCATCACACGGCATGGCACATGCTGCATCCTCGGATCAGATGCTAGCCAAACTTGAATGACTAGCTAATAGCAGTTCTTCCTTTATTATGCAATGAGTAGTGAGTTGAGTAGTCGAGGAGGGAACTGGCAATGGGAAGGAAAAAGAGGCATGGCAAGGTCCCTCCCGAAATTCCTAGAAATACTCATCATTTGCATAGAACTCCAACTCCCTTCCCCATCCATCTACCTACTCCACATTTTTAACTAGATTACTACTTTCTCGTCGTATATACTACTCGACTATGTATCTGACACATCTACACGAGCTTTAGGTACATCGTCCACAGTTTTAAGGTATCTTACATTTCTTTAGGTACTTAAGTACAATCTTGCTTTCTGCTCTGATGCTTTAGAAATACAATACAGCAATACTATTGGAAATCAAGGCATTATTTCCAACAATACCATTTTGTTAGTTGGCAGCGGTAAATAGCTCATTATAACTTGTAGAGCACAAGGAGCATTATTTCTTATGGATTCATTCAGCACAAAACAATATTTTTTCCCAATTTTATGTATATCAAGCCTACAAAGATATGATACGTAAAGTTACAATTTTCAATGCAAATATTTCGTTTTCGTCAAGCAATCATTCTGATAATACTGACTTCTCCTAACTAAGCGAACTAACGTACTTTTAATAATACAGCATCACTATAGACTTCAGATGATAACAATACTAGGTGTAGTATTTTCATAGAAATTCTTGGTGGCTACTAGTGTTTTTACAGCCTATGATAATTTTCGGTTAATTTTCAATCTGTGTTTGTAGAAATGTATTAATTCGGAGCTAAATAAATAGGGATCAGTGACTCTTAATTAAGTAAATTGATATGACATTGATATTAATAGTGTATCTGAAGACATAAATAATATAATGGCTAATTCTTAGCCTACCTCTTGTGCCTAATAAATACTTGAAAAGTTTTGTCGATTCTGGCAGCTATAAGATTCGTTCCAAAGTCAGATTTGTTTCAGATGGTATTTCCAAAAAGTATATTTTTGTTCGTTATAGTTTTAGGGGACATGATGAAAGTATTTATAGCTTGTCTCATGTCGTTTGCTTGGCTTAAGTTTTGGTTAGTGCTGACCTGTGTATGTCTCACATGATTTGACGGCACCAAAACGAAAGTAAGCGGGACCCTTTCCTACTGAAGGCCAGGGGCAAACAAAAATAGATTTTATTTTATAACGTTCTAAAATTTCTCGTCCAGGTATGTCTGTGCTTTCAATGAATGCGATTAGCCATCTGCATTCCATTATCTGTGAATTCTTCGAAAATTCTGATCTAAATGAACCCTATACCTACGTTAACGATTGAGGGCTTTCCCTGTGACGCATACGAGTCCTTTAGCTACCTGATATTTTGACCCCGCTACTTACGGTACAACAGTTGTACGGATAAACCTATTCACGTCAATAAACAAAGCACCCATTCGTATATAAGTTGGACAGAAAAGTTCATATACTTATAAAAGTTTATTTATATTAAATCAGCCACAGTAGTATACACAGTATACAGTATGCTCATTCTGAATAGACGAATACAAAACCTCTGTCAGTGTACACACAAAATATATTATGAATGAACTATATAATGTTATGTATAGCTTGGTAAAACCTTTGTGGTCCGTTTCAATGGCAAATTTTCTGTTCCAAGTTAATTTACAATAAATGAGCCTAATAACAATATTCATACTGCACTCAGCAATGTGCAAGTTTCAAGTTCAGATAGTACTACTACTACTTTGAAGCTCATACAAAATCAATTCTAAAGCAGTTGGTCAGCTACAATGACGACATAGCAATATACATACTTGTACAAAGCCAAACTATGTAACAATCTCAGTATGTAAAGTACCTACATAATTCGGCAAATGGATTTATGCTATTTTTAACAGGCGCCACACTTATTGCCAGTTTATCCATACGTGTGTTTACTACCCGTATCATGGTAGACATAAGATATGGTGGTTATTTTATAAGTTAGCCTAGGTAAGTAAGTAGTAAATACTATTCTACTTTTTTACAATACAAATCTAGCTTCAAAGTTTGCATAGCAAAATGTTTTTTTAACGATTCCAATTTGAAAATTGTAGGCTATGCTAAACTTGACTCAGTAAACGACTTGATAAAAGCCATACTTATACATTTTACTCAACAACGAGTTTTAATGCAAGTGGGACGTTTCACATTTCTAGTAAGTGTAATAATAATTTTTAAACATATAATGTATAGATTTCTCTAAAGCATTTCCTATGTCAGCGATATCACATTACTTCAATGCAAAATGCAATATAGACACAATATGGATAATCTAAGTAGGCAAAAGCAAAGCGCGATAGTATTTGTTAGCTGCATACTGCATAGATACTAGAACCACATTTTATTATCATATACTACATTATAATTTTATGCAGAGTTACTAGACTCAGATTAATTAGACTAGCCTGTAGGCCTATGTTCCTTCTGTCGAAAGTTTTCATTCATTTTGTGTGAATAAATTGTGAAGTAATCTTGTTACTATCGCACATAGGAGCAAGCCTGATGAAACGAAATGATAAAGACCCAAGTTGGTTTACCTTCATTGCACACGTACACTTCTACATGGTTAGAATAGCTAAGCAAATTACAAGGTTTACTTGAATTTGAACTGAAGCACAAAGAATGAGCCGGAAGATAAGAACAACTTATTTATGATTTACAAAACGGACGGATGAGCTAAGGTCATTGTTTTATCATTAAATCGATCAGTTAGGTCAAGTCACCACACAACTATAGTACAGTACTAATAACTTGAAACTCTTATGCCCAGTCAGCGTCTACCACCTGACTGCAGTTTTTTCCAATTTCCTTTACATATGGGGACTAGGCCCTATCAAGATAACAAAAACACCCTTTCATCCCCTTCCCTCGAGTCCCTTAAAACTGCACGATTAAAAGGTACCTAATACTTGTATTAGGTATCCAGCTATAAAAGAGTGGGGATAGACTGCGAGGCAATTCTTTAGACATTTTTGTATACTAAAGGTAGAGAAAAGAAAATAATATGTTTTTGTTGGAACAGCAGGAGGAAATAGATATAAAGGTAGCTAACAATAGGAATGTTATTATGCTGGATGTATTTTTTCCTGTCTGTTCTATTCTAGTTTCCCCTTTACACTTTTAGCCCTGGTCTGATGCAATGTGGAATGTAGCCCCTGTCGATCCTATTTACTTACACAATACACGCACGAAAATTTTCCTCAGTTGCCATCCTGATGTTATGGGTAGAAAAGAAAGTCTGCAGTGTAGGTACTTTACTTTTGTCAGAGATGTTAATGGAACGTAGCCACTACGATGTACATAGCTTTTGGTTGAGTGTATTCCTAGAAATTACTACAGAAGTACCTAATGCAATATTTATTGTTATGACTAACTGATAATTCTTGAAAAGTAGGTTTCCTTTTGTAGAATCGTATTTTTAAAAGAGAACCAAGGTACTTTTGATTTAACTAGAACGGTATAGTTAAATATCTGTGTGTACAACTCTCAAGATAAGCATTGCAACTCTGATAGGCAAACATAATAGGTGTGTACAGAAACAGAACCTATTGAAAAGGTGTTCATTTACTCCCGGTCTGTAATAATAGCTCATTACTGTTACATATAAACATTGTAAATAGAAACGGGAGGACTAGAAAGATATAACACACGTCTATTGTGTATATAAAACAGTTATGTCGTGGAATCAACCTTTCGTGTACATTTGTGTGTAGAAAGGGAGTTATTGTAAAGCAGTGACGATATAAAGTTGGACATAAAAGTGCAAAGGTATGTAATGAAATGCAATTGTAACATAATAACATAATCAAAGAGCACGTTACATTGATGTGAAGTAATAAAGGAAGAAAAGCTGCTTTGGAGCAAACTTACTATACACATGGCTAGAATGTACTACAATAGTAGCATAGGTACCTCTTTGGATAGTAAAGCAATGATAGTGCATTTAGAATTTAATCTTGTACACGTTTATATATTTATAGCGAGTACGTGTGTACAGAGCATTTGTATCCTATGTAATTACGTAACAGGAGTACAAGTAACTATAGCACATACACAGTATCAGTATTTACAAGGCACCTTTCTGCAGTGCCATGCAATGTAGTTCAGTAGCAGTAAAAACAATGTGTCTAGGCGTTGGAGCTCAAACCGTCTGTCTCTCTCTGTCTGTCTATGCAGTTTAACTTAAATGCAACGTAGGCAAATGCAAAGAGTTTTAATAGGGAACTAACGAGTCACTACGTGATTTGGTTTATCTGTCTTGTCTCACAATCCCTATAGTACACCAAGTTTAAGATGAGAATACACATAACGTTGGTTGTGAGATGTAAAACTTGGGATTGTTGTGCACGTTTACATAAAGTGGTTATATAGCACATTGGATTATACTTCCAAAGTTGTAGTATGCGATAGAAAAATGTTGTGTGTGTAGTAGTAGTAGTAGTGTACGTATTTTGGTGTGTGAATGTGGGTATGGTAGAATTGGTTGGGTACTCCACTACAACTTTCGTCTCGTCATCTCCTCTGCCTGACCTGCCTGCTTCAATACTATAGCTTTTTAGGTATGCTTTAGTGTATTTGACTATTTCGGAGTAATACTATAGAGACACACATGTATAGTAAGGTTTAAGTTGGCTCTGCTCGGGTTGACTTGACTTGAGTGAGTCTCGTTTGGTTCGTTTGGCTCTTCTCCTTTCCACTCCTGCACACATTGGCGAACTCGACTCTTCTACTCCCTATCTACAAATTTGTTTGAGTAGATTGAGCAAGAAGCTCCTACTTCTGCGAGTGCATTCTCTATGCTCTCGTCGTTCTGCTCACTGCCTAACAAGTCACTCTCTACTTATGTATTACACAACACACTAACTCACATTCAGTCAACTCCAGCGTACAGTTATAATTATAAATAATACTGTAGCAGTTGCGTTAAATGTGCCTACTCTGAGAGACTCTCCTTCAAAACTTTTAGTTAAGTGCATAATCTTAATTGTAAACCACAACTTTCAGTTTATTAGTTTATTAGCAGAAATGGTAATGAACATGAATCATTATGGTTGACTTTTGCTAAATACTTTTAAAACTTGGGGAAATTGTATATTTATATACTACGAGGAATAGTTTCCTAGTTTCCGCAAAATAATTACTACGTAATCCACTACAACAGTTAGGTATTTACTACTATACTCTACTTACAAGTTTATTTCTGTGCGTTTGTTGCTTACACATGATTTTATTTATGTAACTCCTTGCCGTTTTGTCATCTGTGTGGAGTGACGTAGAGAAAGTCAATATTATTATTGCCCAACTATACAGTTGTCTGCAGTTCAACAAATCTGCAGTTTGGTTTCGAGTGACAAAGTGACATAAAAATAATTTGCCGTGGCTACCCAATCACATTCTCGTCGAGTGAAAGAGAAATTGAAAGGAGAGAGCAAGATGTCGATGGCCAAGAGACAGCATTGCTATTTGTGTGACTTGCCACGGATGCCATGGGCAATGCTCCATGACTTCAGTGAGCCGGTGTGTCGGGGCTGTGTCAATTATGAAGGGGCTGATAGAATTGACGTAGTACTGGAAACTGCCCGCCAAATGAAACGGGCACATCACTCTGCCTTTCCTGAAGCGTCTAGTCCCAGTCCCAGATCCGCTCCTCAAAAGAATGGCGGTATCTTCCACTTACCCCCGCCCCATCATCCCCCACCGCCCGTTCATCCGATGACCCATTCCCACCACAGTCACCGAATTAATAGCACCAGTATCAGCAGTATTGGAGGTGTTTCCAATAGTATCAACATTCCACCGGCCACATCCGTCCCTACGTCTCACATTACAACGACGACGAGTAAGTCCAATCCGTTTATCAACTTCCTTCATTTACTATTTCGTCACATCGACATCAACTACTCGCTAAATAATCAATCAAAGCACCGATAAATAAAACACACCGCAATTTTTCCTATTTCAATACTAAATAACTAAACCGCTCGTGCTATGTCAATACTAACTAGAGCGAGAACCGTTATGCCATTATTATTTTATGCATTTTTGCAGGTATCTGACTCGGGTTGTTAACTTAATACCCAATATAGTAATAAAATCAACCATAACCCTAAGTAAGAATATTTACATTAAACCATTCTCAATAAAATGGTCATGGAGCTGAATATTTTCTCAACTATGCGATATTGATTTACTTAGAAGGAATTCCATTCTAGTATTTGTCTTGAGCATTAGACAAAAGAAATATAGACAGACACATTGGAATTTGGGTTATCAATTTATTTATCTATCGGGAAAATAGATATATTTACAAATAATTTTATTTGAATCAAATGCAAAATGCAAACTACGACATTGGATACTTATTTTCTGTCCCGCATATATTTAGGCTAATGAGATATCCAGTTCAGATCATAGTTATTTCTCTGCCACCCATCATTCTCTCTGTCCAGTTGTAAATATGGAATTAATTATTTTATGTAAAATGATTGTGCATGCATAAATTTAAATGAAATTAAGTAGCAGTCGATTTATTAGGTATGCATATTATTATTATTGTGCTACTGCCGTGTCCTTTTTATCTTTGATTTCAGTGTAGGCTTATCAGCTTGACTGTGGTAGTCTCATGTGGGCATGGCATGGTATGTCAGATAAGATTAGGAAACAGCTAAAACGAAATGGAATGGACGAAGACGATGATGGTACTTAAACTCCTTATCACGAATCACTCGCACTCTTCATGGTCCTCTCCAATTTATTATTAAATGAAATAATAGTACCATTTATAGAAGTTAGTGATACGTACTAAGTACCTAATAAATGTTTTGAAATACATTGTATCTACAGTGTCACTATATAAAATGTCAATTGGGAATTCAATGAAATGCAGACAAGAAGAGTATTAGCAAGTTTTATAAGTACATTAAAATGCATGATTTTATTACAATGTGTAACTTGTATGGTCTTTTCTGGGTTGTAGTATAATTATATGCGAAAGACATAAATACATATAATGAGCTTATCTAGTATTCAAACAGAGTAGTTCCGTTTTGATGACGAGTAAGTTTGTTATCATAATCACGGTCTGGAGTGGACATTGATATAGATATACTATATAGAGCATGGTATAAGTAAATTATTGTAGGTTATTTTATGGATATGTTAATACCCAAGATAAGAGTGACATCGTTCAGTGTGGATGATTTTTTCCATAGAGCCTCCTGATAATTGTGACTAATTTGTTTCTTATCTGGATAGACTCGACTTGTTATGTATTTAAATATAAATTGATATCCAGCAGTAGGGTCCAGTTCAGGCCATTCAAGTTGACTTGAGTTCAGCACAGTACATAGTGCAAGTACAAAGTTAAAATCATCGGACGACGACTAGAGTTGAGATTTGAATTGAGCTGTTGAGCCTGCACAGTTATTATATAGTCATAATAAATGACTGATACATACAGAGAATTATTTACTTGGAAATGTGTAATGATAGCGGCAGGATTAGATCAGACACACCAGGTCACCTCTCTCAAATCGCAACTAGTGGCTATTACTTTCCGAACTACTAAACTGCATGCTATGATAAGCGTTTACAATGCTCTATCTCATCATACTTCTATCAGTAGTAATTCTCCCAACGTTTTCTATCAGTTAAACTGTGTACTTTGCATAACCCACTAAAATACTACCTGGATTGCAGATATCAAGATATCTTTGAGGATTTAGTTTATTTTACATAAGATAACCGCACTGATAAGTACAGAGTACAGATAAAATTATCTTGTCAGCTCAACTTCTGGTCTATGACTGTGATTTACAAAACTGTTTAAATTGGAATTTGAAACATATAAAAATAGTAACCGTCAGATTGCATTATTACAGTATTAATCTTATTCATCTGCATCCAATTTATTTTTGTAATTCTACATGAAGTGCATTGCAATGTTGGCTGTCTTTGTTCATTGATGATATTATGATTTTTCATATTTAGGGTTCGTTGGTTTCCTTTCAATTCTACATGCGTGTGTGGATGTGCATCATTATTTTCTGTTATGCCATGCACACAAATGCAGTATTTCCCTCAATAGCAACATGCAGTAGTATCATGTGCCAATTATAAATCTGTATCATATTTAACTTTTCCCATTTAAAAATTAGGATTTTCTCCTATTTATATGTACTTACCAGTTAGCTAGTGGAAATAATATTATATCAATAGTGTTTGGAGGTGGAGAGAGAACCGAGTTAATAAATAATAAAGCTATGCCTCCTATGTTTGCTATAACATGTGAAATTCAGTCAGTGTTATTGTACTATTTTGGATAGTGATTAGAATTGCGTTGCGTGCTATTGAAATGAAGTTGCGTTATTGCGTGATGTAAATGGAAATAGTGTGTTTAGCGTTGAATAGTATTCTAGCTGTCAGTTTCATTAGTTTACGTATGATATTAGTAGGTAGTTTTCGTATCACAACATATGATAAGCCATTCGATGAGAAAAGGGAGCATGAGACATGCCATCGTGTTTTGCTTACTTCTTAGCCAGCAGTCCTCTGGCCCTGTCTATGTTTGGCCAGTTTATTTATTCCATACCATGTGTAATGGCATGCCATGCCATGCCAGGTTAGGTCATGCGATTTCTGATGCCATGGCCAGCTACACAAAGTCAATTTAGACAGTCTGCTCAAAACGATTCAGAGTTGGGTTCATTAGATTCACAAAAACATTTACAGCCAGTTCAGTGAAGTATCTACACCAAAGAAACGCATCGCTTATTATATTTACTTTTTATCTCCTCCTGACTCTTTACTGTCAGTTCTTGATTGCTGATTTTCTGTTTAAAACATGACATTGCTCACTTTTTAATACGCATGGGGTCATTCTGACTTTTAGTCTAAACGGTTATACCCCACTGTCTTACATATAATGAACCAGTTTAAAGGAAGTATTCAACTTCAGATAGAATTTACAAGAATATGATTATGCACATTCAAAATCAGATTTACATATCTGCCTGAGATTGAGATGCGACGAGGGTTTCTCAAATATTCTATATAGGTACCAAATAATAACATCAACTTTCAATAACTTAACTTATTATCATAATATAATTGAGTTTAGCACATGGGTAACCATTGCTCCATACAAACTGTCAGTACTTAGTTGGATTTTCTTGTAGAAATAACTATTAGGTTTTATTGGTGGCAAAACTAATAATGAAATACTTAAAGTATCTGATAAGTTCTGATGAAATCAGAGATAGATCAAATGTGGTTAACATAACATGATTAATTGCACTAAACATTCGCTGAGACTGAATCAATATTTATACGAGTTAAATAGTTGTCTATCCGGATGCTTTTTCTGGCTGTGCAGTTGCAAGTTGCAGTGTCTATTGCAAAGTAGAATACACTTGTTTACTTTAGTCGTTCTATAATTAGTGTTGGTACATAGTTGCGGTGTGTTTTATTATGGTCTTTTATTGGTGATGAAATA
>JABASH010003988.1:0-15087 GCA_019776445.1 Tomocerus maximus | reverse complement strand
AATTCGTGTTACCAGGCATGCGCTGAAGTTTAACATATTTCAACAGATTCAACACCTACTAGCATAGCACATGTGCTAGGCTGCCGCTAGTATTTAATAAATGAGCTAATGAATTACTATATCCGTTATAATTGTATTCAGTATTATGACCCTAGGATATTTTGACTATTTTAAGTTGATTAGCTGTTACATTACTTTACTTACAACATTTCTGCAGACTGGTATTTATGCAATATTTTGTATATATTCAAAATTGTAATAGTGATTAGCGATCATGGACATTTTACCAGTTCTGTTGCGAATTTTCGAATTGTAGTAGAAATTCAATTTCCTTCAGAAAAGTTATGTCCTGTATTGTGTATTGGTATAAGGTCCAAAGCAAGGTACTTTAAATATTAGTTGCTACGTAGTAACAACTAACCTAGCAACTAGTATTTAAAGTACCTTGGTCCAAAGGTTGTATGACTTTGTGTTAGCAGTTTTTTATGATTCACTTAGGTATATGTTATATAAGTTCTACACAAAACGTGATTATGTACAAAAGTATAATATTATTACTTTCTATGCATGGACTACATGGATTTATGACGCATTTCAGTTAATTGGGTTATATTTTTATATAAAGTTTGAATAATTTGGGCCAAATTAGCGAAACATGGAAACACTGTAATTAGAACCGTATACATAGCTTCCGCTCATTGTCATATGCGGCTGATGTTTACGGACAACTATACAGCTTTTCATTCATATCAAAATGCATAGGCGGGGGCCTATTTCACATAAAGTCATATTTGGTATATAGCTGAAATGTTGAATGTAATTTCACTTACTTCATAGGTACGAAATAAACAACCCAGTAATTTGCAGCTGAAGGTTAAAGTTCAACACTCGCCGAGCTACATAAACTCGGAATCAGTACATACAATCACACCAGATTATAACTGGCATATAGAAAATTACATTATGTATCACGCACTAGATATATTACATGCATGCACGACTGTGTTTAATAATAAAACACACGTAGGTACACATGAAAACATTGCAGATGAAACTTCTGTTGCTGTTGTGTCAGTAAACGTCCTACACTAAACTCCCTCCATGAACTAATAGGATAGTTTGGTTTATTTATTACTTAGTACAATATAAATAACTCGTTCGTGGTTTATATTCTTTTACTGTACCCATGCTGTAACACCATCGATACATAAAAGTGCAATGAAAGATACTGCGTTCTCTACATACGTCCTGGGTATCAGCAACCATTTTTTACAATTCAGCCATTTATCAGCTGAATTACAATAAACAAATGTGGACATGACCACTACATGTCTTCGATTGATAAGTGATCGAGCTCGCTCATCGTCAGTTCATTTAAGTTCAGGGTTCAGATTGAAAATACTTTAGTTTTTACTGTCACAGTCACGAAATCATTAACATTTTGACAACGCCAGGGAGTGTGAAAGGGTGCGCAAAGAATGTGTAGCTCTTACAGTATTTAAGGAGAACACTGAAGTTACGTTACATTCTCTTCTGTACCTATAGTATTCAGTAATCTGGATTTTATATCGCATAATCGCATTGGTGGCATATTCATTTTTTTGACAATTTGGATTAGGCAGTAAATATCTGTCTCTAAATTTTACTTACATTAACTTCTACATAATTTCTCCTGACTGATAATAACAATGCAGCAGTTTGTACTCTATGTGTTTGTGACAGTTTTTAGTGGCATAGTTTCTGGTAGGATTACAGAACCTATAAATGGTGAAATGGAGAATACTGTCGATGAGCTTATATTTGCAGCTATTGGGAATAAAACTGGACCGATTCAGAAAGGATTCTCTAAAATTGTGTTTTACCAACCGAGACATATTCATATATCTTACGGAGGTATATCAAGTAGCATTTGCAATTAGGAATATTCACTAAAACCCATTCAAACTATTGATTTTACATGTATCTTGAATTGAATCTTTATAGATGACCCTACGACAGAGATGTTCATAACTTGGAGTACTTTGGACAATCCAAATGGAACAATAGTGGAATATGGAATTAATAGATTGGACGAATATTTGATGTCGGGTGTCTCAACTCTTTTCGTAGATTCAGGGGCATTACAAAAGAAGCAATACATTCACCGAGTTCATCTTAGAAATCTAATCCCCAATCAACGATACTGTAATCTTTGTTTCTATTTAATTTAGCCAAAATCTAAGCCTGTAACATTTTTAAGTGCTAATGTTTCTGTCTCAATTCAGTTTATCATTGCGGTTCGGACAACGGGTGGTCTGAAATATTTTCCTTTAAGGCTATGCGGAACGGAACGGATTGGTCCCCGCATTTGGCAGTTTACGGTATTTTGATAAAAAATTCTCTTTTAAACACGTTCAATATTTCAAAATTGGAAAATAATACGGGAACTGTACTGTACTCTCTGTTCTTCAATTAGTTATATCACCTATGCTATCATTTAACAGGAGATTTAGGAAATGAGAACGCTCAATCCTTGACACGGTTGCAGCGTGAAGTGCAGCTCGGGGTCTATGATGCTGTTTTACATGTGGGTGACTTTGCATATGACATGGACACGGTAATAATACTCAATTTGTTAAACCTTGTTTTTTATCTGACCTTTGTCATTACAATAATAATAATATATGATTTGGACATTTGGACTTGATTTTTGGCTACTCCTATATGGAAAATAGATATAATAGTAACACTTATCAAAAATTAATTATTGTGTATGTATAGTGTATCATGTTGGTTGTCAAATGAGTTGGAATTTGACATTGCTAATATTTACATTTTAATTTAGGAAAATGGGTTAGTTGGAGACGCTTTTATGGAACAAATCCAACCAATCGCAGCATATTTGCCCTACATGACATGTCCAGGCAATCACGAGTGGAGACAGTATGATATCAATATAATTTATGTAATATCATACCGAGAATTTTTCTTGGAGGAAATAACCTCTATAGGGTCTAATAATAATATTATTCGACTGTTGCGTAGAAATTTTAGCCACTACAAAAATCGATTCACGATGCCTGGAGGATTCGACTCTATGCTATACAGCTTCAATATGGGTCCCATCCATTTCATTAGCTTCTCGACAGAATTCTACTATTTTCTTCAGTACGGAATGAAACCTTTGGTGAATCAATATGAATGGATAGAAAATGATCTGAAGGTGAGTTTTCAATTAGATAACCTTTCATCGTAGGTAGTCATTGTAGTTCTTTGTAACGTAGTTTATTGTAAACCTCCATTATAAGAATTTCGGATGAATAATTTTTAGGAAGCAACAAAACCGGAAAACAGAGCACAAAGACCGTGGATAATTACTTACGGTCATAGACCAATGTATTGTTCTAATAACAACACAGACGACTGTACTAAACATGAAACCCTCGTAAGAGTTGGTATTCCTTACCTTCATTGGTAAGTATATAGTATAATATTATCTGCAGAAAAGACAAATAAGTGATTTACTTAAGTGAAAATATTTTACATGAATGGTCCACATATTTCAGGTTTGGTTTGGAAGATATGTTTATGAAATATGGAGTTGACTTATCCATTTGGGCACATGAACATTCCTACGAACGAATGTTTCCCTTGTATAATCGAAAAGTTTACAATGGTAGTTTTGAAGAACCATATAAAAATCCACGTGGTTTAGTGCACGTTACCACTGGAAGTGCAGTAAGTCTTTTTCTTTCATAACCCATTTAATTATAAACTCCATTAATGGACAGTCTCATATGACAAATCGGATACTCTGAATGGAAGGATATAGGTTTATAAATGGAAATCGATTAGGCACTAAATCAGCATTTTGAAAAGATGTATTTAACTTTTCTAATAACTTTTAGAGTGTTTCTCCAAATGAAAATGGCCAGATATTGAATTTTAGAATTCTGGAAATGTTTAAATAAGGGGAATTAGTGAGTTAATCCTGACATAATTGCGTGTCAGCGGCAGCACGAGGATAGGCGACAATAAGTGACCTTCCTGTACGCTTGCCTAACACAAAAGGTGACAAGAAGGTGGTTAGTCACCTACTCTTAAATCTTGCTGGTGAATATTCGGAAAGATATTAAGGTTAATGATATCTGTAGATAAAGTAAGCTTCAGGAGATAGAGTTTCCCTTAAGCTGCTATTGCTAATAAATACTTAATACAATATTATTAGGGATGCCATGAAAGACATGACGAATTTTTGGATTACATCCCTTCCTGGACAGCATTCCGTAGTACTGACTACGGGTACAGTAGACTGAAGCCTATTAATCACACCCATCTATACATGGAACAAGTGTCAGATGATCAGGTACGTTAAGTCACAATAATTATTTACTAGCAGAGCAATATCTGTAAAAAGACTACAAAATATTCACCAGATTTATAATTTTCTTTTGTTGTAGGACGGACTGGTCATCGACTCTTTTCATATCGTAAGGGAGGAGCACAAGCCTTATCCTTTCCCAGATGTTCCAGGTTCAGGTTCTGCTATTAATTATGCCACGGATTATTAATTATCAAAAATGCCAAGGAAATTGTGACCACTTGGGCCAAGTGGTTTTGGTAAGGGCCAAAAACATAAGTGCCAAATTAATTCAAGTGTTCAATGGTTTAATTAGTTGTAGTTAGTTACGTTATATGTACATACCATTAGCGAAGCACCTCCAATAGTTTGTGTTCTTAAAATTATTTTGGTATTAAACGCTGTGGCACTTAAGGTATTATATGGCACTTAACGAATCGTACTATTAGATAACAAAAGTGTCAATTGGCACTTTCTTTTTTGGCACAAATATCCTACCACCTTTCCAAAAGAAGATTACTAACATTTTTGGTTGCTATTATGATACATATCGACATTATATTTGTAAAACTTTTGAGCAATAAAACCGACATGGTACATATTTCAGGTAGTGCACATTGGCAGTTAATTCTACTCTCTTACAACTAGTTCCTATTGCAATATCATTATAATATATTAGATGAATGAAACTACTTATTATGGTACTTCCGATTCCGACACAACATAACATTATAATGCTCATAATATACAGATATTACTTAATTGTGCAGATTATTATTATCAGTTTAAAATGTAATTTCCAGCATATCCTACAACCTACGTCGAAAAAAAATGTAAACCAACCTAATAAAATATACGAGTCTTAGTATTATCTATTTCAATTCTACAGTTACAATACTGACAGTGTCAACATTAAATTAAATGTAGAGATGCAAAGAAATCCCTGACCTATTTGGTAATTATGTCCCACCCTGGTCAGCTTTCCGTACTACGGACTACGGACTATGGTTATGAAAGCAACATGGAACAAATATCGGAGAATAAGGTACTTCGCGTATGAATCAGCACATTTTTATTTTATTTAAAATACGGAGACAGTATTAACTTAGCGATGGAATCATTTGTATCTATATGATATGCACACAACTGTCTATATTATTATATTGGATCAGTCTGTTCACAATCTCTTTCCTGTCTTGTCATAGAATGGACAGGCCATCGATTCTTTTCATATCATCAGAGTTGAACACAAACCCTTCCCTTTTCCTGGGTACTCTAACAAACGTTGGTAATCTGACTATTATAAAATCTTGTTACCATTATAAAATGGGCTAACCTATTAACGCTGGTACATAAGTATGAAAAAGGCATTTAATAGGCAGCAGTAGGAACGGAATCATATTTTCGTCGCCGCCTTTCTTCTTCCGGTTCATCTGCGACATTTTTCCAATGGCAAAATGTAAATGCAACAAGTATCAGCTGTAAATTAAGTTAAACAAAAAGATAAAATATTTTTCAGCTTTAGTTTGATTGACATTGAAACATTAACATTGAAACTGTTTTAATTTTTAAGCATACATATTAATCAATGATTTACATGTCCAATGCGACCAATTAATTCGTGCATTAAAGTACTTGCCTGCAAAGATCCGATAAAAATAGCAATTCCTGCAATCCATCCAGATCGTTTTTCGATAAACTGAGAAAATCGTTTGACGCATCCATCGGTGTAAACATTTCCGCTAATTTTATCTCTACAGAAATCAGAAATGGGAAGACGGTGTCGGTCGTAATCTTGGTAATTCGTTGCACCACAGCAGCCCACCTATTTGAGATTATTGAGATTTATGAACACAATCAATCAAGAACATAATCATAGCATCACATCGTTTCTTCATCTATCGACTCGACATATAAATACGAATGTCATCTAATACTACTAACTATTTATGTGGGGTCACAGTGAACAGTTATGGGGCAGAGAATATTCAAAATTAATGGTATTTTTTGGTCTTTAGGGCATCGTTTTGAAATATTTACATACATGGTACCTAATGCATTTTCTCCAATGTTCATATTTTAATAATGTGATTTACATTTTTTAATAATTTGCAGTTTTGGATTGTAAACTAAAATAGTTTTTAAAGACAATATATATACAATTTTAAAATTTTCCCGTTTTGTCAATGTGTTTTAAATACAATAAATTATATATTTTACCTTTTCTTGAACTTTTTGCAGAAGACGATAGGAGTTGTCATTGTAGTTTGAGTCGAGAATGAGTCTATCGAAAGTTTTTAGAAGCCAGGGTTGCAGTTGTGACGTCTGTGTTCCATTAACCAAAATGTAGATTCCTCCAGCCAACTCCAAAATCAATGCAACAAGCACGAGTACTGCTGACTAAAAGGGCAGTAATTATGATACAAAACATAAATTAATGCTCCTAACATGTAAAATTAGCGAGTATCTGGTGTAAGGATTCTCGGTAGTGACGCCAAGTCCGTAGAGCAAGTTGGTATTAACGCGATCAATTTACATTGAGTTGGGTACAATAAAATTAAAAATTTAATTTTTCAGAAAATCAAAGAACCACAATTTGGTCATTTTCTCATCACAAATTCGCACAGGTATTCCTGTCGGATATGAGAACAACTTTACACAACTCACTTTTACTATATATATCACAAATAATTTCTAAAATTGCCCAGCCCATTACTAATAATTTGAAAATGTCAAAATTTGGATGCTTTGAAATCCCCCTTCTGGATGGTTAATCGTAATTTTGAGAGAATACAGTCTAGATTGATTGAACAGCCGGGGTACGAAAACATGCAAATTGCTCTTAAATAACCCTAAAGAAGCAGTAAGTCTACATTATGTAACTATGTAAGTATATATATACGTGGTTTAACTAATTTTGCTTTCTGCATTTTTCAATAAGTCATAGAATCTGACGAAATGACTGACATTCTTATACAAATTAATTAATACTAACAACTACAGAAAACTTTGCGAAATAATCTTACGGTTCCCAATAGACAAGGGTTAGAAGAGAGAGCACCGCAGCAGCCAAAAAAGGAAATGATGACGATGATAGCTCCGGCCGCCATGAGAATGTAGAGACCGTTCCAGTACTGATACATTCCCATCTCACGCACCCAATCCCGAACCTCATTTTCAACTCTTAGCCAAATGGCCAAAGAAAATAAAAGCGCTCCCAAAATCTGTATGCATAATATGTCAACAGCCATTAATACGGATTTCATTGGTAAAATTCATTATTAGCTAATACATGACCGGTACACATTCACAAACACTTATTTTGGGATGAAAACTATAGCTAAGAAAACTTACACCACAAAGTATGTTAATTATGACGACAGAAAACAGGAGACAATTGTCACTAAAACCCTGCCCCGATCCTCTTCCTTTACCCATTTTGATTTTTAATTCAGTTCTCAATTCAATTTACTGAATTTTATGTCGCAAAAAGAAAAGATGTACAAAAATGGAATTAACAGAGATACGCGTGTATTTTGTGTGCTGGTCAAGTTACTGCACAGCCAAATTAAGATAAACGAAACAAGAAAAATGGCGAATGGGTGTTAGTCCGTCCGCAGCACTGTAGGTGAATACTACAGGCAACGTTTTACACTGATTTGATGACAAACTAGGCCATATCCAGTTAATAAAAGACTTTTTCTGATATTTCTACGAGAGTCACAGATATAGAGATTCGTCAGACCTGGCTTAACAGTGCCAGCAAAGTTCACTTGATTAGCACCCATCTGCTGATAAGGATTATTTCTGTTTGCTTTGATATTTATCTTTCGATGACTATGGTTTTAATCATTTTTTTGAGTTGCTAAAATTACAATTACTCACATCGCAGCATCGCACCAAGTTTGTTCATTTATTACAATAATAGTCATCACGTAATTGCATTAGTCACTACTCTAATGTGCCCACAAAATTTTTTTTATCCTCCTCTGCCTACAATGCCGAACCCTACTATGTACAAAGAGTCAACGATAGCATAATAAATGATGTGGGTTTCTCAGTTCCGTCTAATCAGGAGATTCATTATCATCTAATCAGTAGATTCATTTACTCAAATACTATTCGGATTTTGAATTAACACCCCCACTGGCCAGGATCGCCACTAGTCACCAAAGTCACCAACTTCCAAATTATTCTATCCAGCACTGAGACTCCTGAGACTGTTTAAAGACGCATGCCGGCGAAATTGCTGGTATTGAGTGGGTACTGACCCACAGGGGTCCCACTGGCTCCCTTACTAAACAACTCCCTGTATTGGGGGCCTAACCTTCTGGTATACAATGATATACTACTATTTACATAATTCAAAGCAATACCAATTTTAACTGCTATGCTGTAGGGTTATTAGTTGTAGTTGTACTGTAGTTAGTTGTATAGGCATTTTCATTCTGGCCAGGCTGAAATTGAGATGGCTGAATTAGAAAATTCATTAATACTTTACGCAATGTGTAGTGTAGTGTAGAATTGTTTATCCAATGTCCTATACGTTCTACATTAAATAAGATCCTATTATCTTATTATTGATCAGTAAGCAAAAAAATCGAACCCAGACAGCAGGTAGAGGTAGATAGTGTAAGTAGTACATTATCTATCAAGGCATATCTATAGTATTACTATTTTCCCAGATTCTATTGAGTCAAATTGTAGGGAATTCTTGTGTCAATTTCTTTACCCACGATACTGGAAAGCACTATAATATAAGGAAATCTACCAAGTGTATTAATAATATAATCAGCTATTGTGTATTACTAAATGAGTTTGTCATTCATTCATTAAGTTTTTCATGTACATCAGTAGTGGCAGGCAGTAACTGTAGGTTAGTAAAAGAAAATCGTCTTCAGATTTGACTAATTGCTGAACGGTTACCCGAACGAACTAAATGATTAGTGCTAATGCATGGTCTTTAACTCCCACCCATCGTATCGGGCTTTGTTCAATTCAATTCAAATTTATTTAAGTGCCAATCAGTTCAAATCATACATGATGAAATTGTTTTACCAACAGTCACTTAAACAAAGCCGAGTCGTAACCCAAAGGATGTCGAAAGTCAAATATGTACACAATGATTTATGTTCGATACTGAATGAAGCCATTAAACCGTATTGGACGTCGTAAACGAGCTCAACTTCCACTTCGATGAATGTGTTCGTGATGTGAGAATTGTTTCAGTACAGCTCAAAGCTTAATAATCATTTCTGCAATAAAGTTCTTTTATTTAAAAACCGGATCGCATTTCCCATGACCTAAAGTTGAACCTATCATCAACTGTTTCTAAAACAATTGCACAACACAAAGAATAAAAATTTAGTCCTTGATATATAAATTAAAATAGAATGATAAGTATGTATGAGTACTTGTGTACTATGGTATTCAAGGTTGTTGGTATCCCACTCAATTGCAATTAAACACTGGAAGGACAACGATTGCCTTATGGGAACTCCAGTCCAGAGTAGCGCAGAAAGTTTTCCTTCAGATTGTAATAGTACCTTTGAATTGAAACCGAACAAATTCTTTTCAAACCTGACTCTATGCCTATGCCTATTATGTGGGTCGGGGGTGGACTAAAGTGCTGCATTGATAGAAGACACTGCTATTAAAATAAATGAGAAATTATTGAAATTGTAATGCCTCCGGAGTATCAGTTTTGTTCAATATTCTAAAACATTACACAACAAAAGATCTTATTCTTATTCTTAAAAAATTCTATCCCTTGCAACACACGGAGAAAAACACAGGCGGTCGAGTCGTGGAATCTTTTTTCCATACTACCTAACGCAGTAGGTTCTTAACAGTTCACACCGTTCTTTTCCGTATATGTGTATAAGTATATGTCACGTGTACAAGTTAGATCACAGTGGAATGTTGAGCCGTCAACTTCCATTTTAATCCAAGTCAGTAAAAGAAATAAATTCAGAAGAGCCCTTAGTTTTCAACCTAATTGTCAACACAAAAAGATGCTAACACAATCGTCTTTTTTAGCAATTATTGTCAATTAAGATCAGGTAAGCTAAGATCAGTTTGGTTAGTTTAGGTTTCATATCCTTTCGTCGTAGAAGACATTCTACTTAACAGCAGGGTGATAAAAAATGGTTTTCAAATCACTGATTATGTGAGTCCAGATAAATTACTAAATTACAAACGCGACAATAATAGGAACATAATCTGTGAGAAAAATCTTCAAAGAGTTTTGTGTTTGACTCACTGTTTCAGGATTGGTATCAACACTGAAGATTACCCTCATTTTACATTCATTTTCTGAGACAGCGTCATTTTCTTAATAAAGTAAGGCTGATGGTTACAATCTTTTAAAACAGGACGGTCGGTGTGTAGTTTTATGATTTTCTGTGGAGGTGATCATCATAATCATCAACCAGTGTCAAGTTTGTTTTCTGTATACACTTTCTGTTGAAGATTTGGTTTTAGAACGACCTTGTCCAAGTACGTATAGAACTAGTCTGCCTTTGCCGTACTCCAATGTTTAACCTATAGATTGAAAGACGATATATACAAAAACATTTGTAACTTTCCGACTGTATAGTGCACTTATGACTTGGGAAGGTGACTGACTGACAGTAAAGGTTTGTTTTCAATAGTAAGAAATGAATTGTTGTAGTGTGTAGTATGGTGAACTAGTTAGTTATGATATTGAGATTATTGTGTAGAGTGACTTAGTGACTAACGGTTAGTGACACAGTTAGGGGCTATTTGTGACATTATGTAAGCCATAATAATAATCTACATCACATTTCATTAAGATACTTTAATAAGGTGTATGCATACCCTTATAAATAATTTGCTACATTTGTGCACAAGTCACATCCTTTAATCTCACATTCGTGTAAATTATGGAATTTATTTTAGCAGGCATCCTTTCTTCTTAAAAGCTCTTGTGTCAATGTGCAGTTTGTGCAGTGTACATAGTGTAGTCCCACAAGTGTGACAAACTATCCAAAGTAATAAGATAGATAACAATTAGATTTGCAAAAAAGACATGTGGGTGCCTGTGTAAATAATTCAGGCTTATATTTACAACTGCAACACAAATAAAACTAAACTGCGAATGCAATTAATGATTCTTATAAGGTTTTCCATTGATAGACGATAGCATAGTAAATAAAACGAATGGGTTATTCGTCTTATCAATGGGGACCTAATGAGATGTGCAATGAATAATTTTTCGTGTCTTTTGTTGATGCACATATATTTGCGTTTATCAATATAATGAAAGAAGTAAGTAAATAGTAGCTGAAAAATGTGATGCGTCTATGTATAGGAAATACAGTTTAAAGCTACAGTAAAGCACTGCGTACCTATGAATGAAGAAAAAATGAAGTCAATGAAAACCGTTATGACACTATTAGCGAGTTGTGCCTCATGGCTCTTTGACAAGAAGCACAAACAGAGGCAGACCGCAATGGCAGCAGTTCTTGGTATTGCTGCTCTCGTCTACAACTCTTATTTCGGTGTCCAATCTGATGGACCCGTTGTTCAAACAATTTACGGAAATATCAGGGGATCAGTCCAGAAGTCGAGAGAAGGGAGGGACTACTTCCAATTTTTGGGTATATACTATCTTTAGTAATTAATATTTAGTTAACAGCACTTTTCAGTAATTCGCTTCAATATTATTTATAGGTATACCTTATGCCAAACCCCCCGTGGGAAACTTGAGATTTGAGGTAAGAATTGTTAATGTCACTACAAGCAAATTTCTCATATATATCTATCTCACATTTTGGCTCTTGCTTTAAGTGCATTAGGTTAGTAAGTTATTAAAGGAACTGTGCTTTGCAAAAGTGCAGTCAAACCTCCGTTAGTTTGTCGTGACACTTTTTGCAACGAATGCAAAAATTTCTCATTGCACATTCTTGGTCTTATATGCTTCGTGAGATTTATAAGTTAATTTTAGGCCATTTTTCATTTACTTTCGACATTAATATTACATCGTCCACTTGTCCTCTACGATTAATTTAGATGAGTCTAAAAAATCGATAACCATGTAATGTAATCTATAGCAAGTAACATTTACAGTAATTGGAGGCATGATCGGATACTGTTAATCAGCCTGACGAAAATTTAAGCAATACATTTTAGTATGTTGATTACATAACATTTTTGGACGTTTCGTTTCATGTGTAGCCTCCTTTGCCACCTCTCTATTGGAAGGGGGTTAAAAATGCTAACAAATTCGGTCCCGAGTGCATGCAGCGAGAAGTGATGGTGACAGGAAGAGAAGTAGGCCACGAGGTATTTATCTCTTATTGTGATTTATAAATATTTACTAAGTACAGGTACTCAAAATCAAAATTCATTTTTGTCCTATTATTTTCGTTTTTGATTTGAATAAGCATTTACTATTATAATAACTTACAGGATTGTCTTTCCCTCAATGTCTATACTCCAAACGTAAGAAATTTATGTGCTAACATTTTAAATCATGAAAGATTCAGAGAAATAATTACGTTTCCTTGTTTTAAGATTGGAGATGCACTTCCATTACTTCCTACAATGGTACTACTACATGAATAAAAGCCATTTTTTTACAGAATTAAGAAATTTCCTTAACTTTTGATTTGCTTTAATTTTAGGTTTTTATTCACGGAGGATTGGTATGATTAAAAATATCCACTTTAAAATAAATGAATATCATGGTATACAAATTAATTTTTACATGTTTAATATGCAGTTCATGACTGGTGGATCGAATATGTACAAGGTATGATACACAATATGTCTAACAATTCATTAGTCAATGCCATTTAGTCACTTGTTTGTGTTTACTGCAATCCATAATAATGGGAATTATTTTTCTGCCAAGGGAAAATACTTTATGGATGAAAAAGTAGTCCTCGTCACCTTTAATTACCGCCTAGCTGCATTAGGCAAGTCACCAAACAAGCATGTTGTAATTACTGAACTATTGTGCATTGTACTGACATTGTAAATTGATTGCATGCTAAATATGAAATTTCAGGATTAAGGAAAATGTTCATTTAAATTAATTTAAGAATGTTTTCAAATTCTATGCATGCATTCTATAGGATTCTTGAATACTGGCGATGATGTTGTCCGTGGAAATATGGGACTGAAGGTAAGTAGTTGAAATGATCACTCCAGGTTTCAGAAATTTTATGCTTGAAAAGGACATTATTTAACGATTGGGAATATGTATGGACTTTGCAATAATTTTTACAAATCTTTTAAGGACCAAGTTATGGCTCTTCGTTGGGTTAAATCTAATATAAGAGCCTTCGGGGGAGATCCGAAGAAAGTAACAATATTTGGAGAGTCAGCAGGAGGTTCGAGTGTTTTATAATCATGAAAAAGCGGATTTACAGACGTTTTGTCAATATTCATTTTTTTGTTTGTAGGGTCATCAGTGCAATTTCATATGCTGTCTCCACTTTCCCAGGGTGAGTACATCTGACCGAAGTAATCGAGTCTTTGGAGTGCTTTATTTAAACAAATGTCATTAGCAATGTTTACTTATGTATTTATACAGGCCTATTTCAAAAATCTATATCCCAGAGTGGCACATCCTTGAAAATTTGGGCTTTGAGTAAAAATCCTAGAGAGCAAGCTCTACAACTCGGTACTCAGATGAAATGTCCCATTCAGAATTCAAAAGCTCTTATAAATTGCCTTAAAAATAAAGACGCCAGTGAATTAGTCAGGGCTTCAATGGCCTCTATGGTATTTTGAACATATTATTTGATAATTTATATTTATAATCAATTATAGTATGATCCACAAAGATGCATTTGTTGTAATTGTATTGTAACAGTCACCCATCCGCAGTAATATGGATTTGTACGTACCTACAGTAGAAACTGTTTTGAGAGAAGACACTTTTTTACCAGACGAACCAGAATATCTTTTGCGAAACGGAAGTTTTTCGTTCGTCCCTTGGCTCTTGGGAGTTAATAGTGGGGAAGGGCTATTAAATACTGGCAGTACGATTCATTGATTTCCTTTTAGATATAATGTTGTAATTGTTATTAGTATTTATTTGGTTTTATTTGTGTTAAGGAATCTTGGCCAGCCCAGCAATATCGGAGCATTTGTCGTCCCAATGGAATAAATGGATACCCATGATGCTTGACTATGATACAAATAGGGTGGACATTTCAAATAAAATCCGTCAGTACTACTTTGGTAGATCCATGAATTCAAACCCCGTGAATAACATTGTGAATTTGACGCAAATGTACTCCGATAGAGTCTACTTCCATGCTACACACAAAGCAGCAAAGATTCATTCTCAATACGCTAAAGTATTTCTCTATTATTACACTTATGCTGGGGAATTGTCCTTTTTCCGATTATTTAAGGCCGTCATGCCTGACAATGCGGACTTTATTCCTCCAGAACTGAAAATTGCGGCTGATGTCACAAAAGATCTTATCATGAGGTATATCATGAGAAATCCTTCACCTCAGTACGGTATGATTGTTGTACAACTCTATTTCCCAACTTCCATATCTTCAAAATATTTTGCTAAAACTTGAATTGTAAATACAGGGATTTCTATGCCATGTCATGCTGACGAACTTTTCATGTTGGTAAGTAAAACTCATAGTTTCGGATATTCCCATTTCCCACCGAATTTTGTTGGACACTGGGAAATACTGGGAATTGGGAAATGGGAAGCAAAAAGTGGGAAATAGTGGGAAATGAAGGATCGCCAT
>JABASH010003987.1:0-15088 GCA_019776445.1 Tomocerus maximus | reverse complement strand
CATCCTACCAATATGCATTCGGTATTCGAATATTTGTTTATGCGTTCTATCAAAATGCATTCTATCCAATTTTGCCCTAAAAACAGCATTCGAACAAACGACTTTCGAAGAATTAACCTACAACCTTATAATCGACGTGTAGTATTTCAAAGGTCAATCAAAAGCTGCGCCATCAAATAGTGCAAGTTTTCACAATTCTAGTTGAATGTGTGGGAATTTAACTGACATATGCATTACCATTTAATTAACACTTGATTAATTGTACCTACTTGCATTTTACCGCTTGTTCTCAGACTTTCTCCAATTGCATAAATAATATTAAATAATTTGCCTATTTGCTACTGTAGTGTTAAGAGGACAGGAAAGAACTTTCACTTAAAAAGTATGCAAGAAGACAACTAAAAATGTGCCAAAATTTTCAATTGAGAAAAATTATTTACGTACCTTAGCACAAGAAATCCTTAACAATTTGGTAGCAGTTATGAAGTCCATTTATTAAAGGTCTTAATTTCTGTAACAAAAACACAGTCATGAGTTAAATAATATTAATAAAATAACCATGTAGAACTAATTTGAAGCTTACGTATACTATGGTAGTCCCTATTATTATAACTGTAAGTACGTAACTGCAATATGCTTTGAGACTAACCTAAAAATCGACCTTCACAAGTATAAAACAAGCACATGCTACTACAAAATTACAACTAGTCAATATATGCATAAATTAGGCTTCAAAATACTACTACCTATACCTATGCTAATGGACTAGGAGGGAACCTAATAGCGAACTAGGAATTCAAAACAAGTATAAGAGTGCAATGCAGAACTGTACAGTAAAAATTAGGAATTTCATAAAGCACACGACACAACTGAGTGATAATAAATAATATAGACATCAACAACTCGAAATTTTTGTCAGGCTTCCCTGTGTAGTATGACTTGACACAACAATAAACTGAATTTTCTATACCTTTACTACAAATAATAATCCTTTCACTGTTTATCATACAAATTAGACAATAGGTGAACTTCCATAGTGCATGACACCTTGTGGTGCAGGTACTCAGAGCGTAAATGTTTATGTATTTATTTATAATTCGTAGAAAAAGAGCATTGGACTATATAAAGTGGTGATTCATGTTCCGTGATGGGTATTATCAACATGTGTCATTATGTTCTGGTGTTTATACAGTTGCACGACATTTGGTTGGCAAGAACTGTGTAATTATGATGTGCAGACGTGTTGAGTCTGTCTCTGGTTTTTCTGATGGTTTACCTAACTTATTATTATTATTATTTACTCTCACTATTGATTAGCCATATGAAAACTGTAAAATGTGTCAATGCATTAATCTCATTCAGTAACACATGCCCCGCGTTGGATTATTAGCTTTGGCAAAAGATCCGTTCCCTAACCTAACACCTTGGATATCTTTCATTTTTCATAGTGGAGGAGCAAGTGCAAAATGCTTCATAAAATCTTAAAAATTTCTGCTCTGTTTCATATGCTAAGAACAGATATCTGTGAACTACTATGTATTATAACACAGCATTAGTTGCCAGCTACATCTTTGCTCTTTGAGAAAGTGTTTTGTTTATCGCTATCACAAGTGTAGAGATTGTGTACCAATAAAGTTAGCTACCTCTTCTCTCCTTCTGGCAAAAGAATAAAAAATTAGAAGAGCATACCGAAAAGGGAGTGAGTAGTGTGTTATTCCAGGAAAAAGTTGTAAGCGAATGAAATTGGGCTGACTTGATTTGACTTGGCATGGCATGACTGACGATGAGCATAACTCAGTTGGTGTGGAGTGGAGTACAAAAGCACAAGTGTACAAATATTGTACAGTGCATTGCATGTGTGGGATTTGAACCGAAGAAAGAAAGACTTGTTCACGTAATAAAATGAAGTAAATCCCTGTCTCCTGATACTTGTGTTCTGTAGTGGTAGCATTGCAAAGTTAGCTTACGTGAGTGTACTATGGTAGGTATTATGTTTCTACTTACATACACGTAGCGTAGAGCAAATGTGAGATGTGCACTGCATTTCTACTTAAGAAAGATAAAGTCAGTTGCTGATAGTAAGTTTAAAATGAAGAGAAGGAAATGAATGGCAGTGCAAAGCAAGTCAAGTGAGTGCAGAGTAATTGGAATAGACTCTCTCATCTTAACTTTCTCAACACAATACTAAAAGAACCCTATCGCGGAATACCAGCTCTACATAGTATGTACACACAACACAGTTTCCTAGGACTTGTATGAATCCACTGATATACTTGCACCTATTTTTTCAAAAGTATTTCATAGGAAGACAGGACGGAACAGACTTGATTTAAGTATATAGCTTCAGCCAACAATCGTTAGTTTTTATTCTGCACCAAAAGCAAGCATCGCATTACTTGTCTGTAATGTTTTATATGTAACTATCTATTATATAAGTCAGTTCAGTAGTTCACTATTAAAAGAAAAGATATTTCTTGCAGTAATGTTGTGTTTATAATGTGCAAGGGAAAGACGCTACCGAATGAAAGACAGTTCCTTCCAAGTTCCAACAGATTAGTTTTTGGCACTGGCTTCTTTAGCACTCAATAAGCCACAACAAGCAATCAAATCTAATGCAATGTAAAATGGAAATGTAATGAATGTCTAAAGTAACGAGTGTTATTTTGCAACATTGCAGCATTCTAACCATAAAATCACATCCCTCATCATTAGCAATTCATGTACCTTCTTTATTATTCTTAGCTCGAGAGAAAACAAAAATTAGTCTACTTGTCTTTTGGCTGATATTATTTTGAGGACTCACTGTGAATTAAGAAGATACAGACGTAATAGCACTACTTATTTCAGAATGCCATGCCACAGACCACATGGGAATGTTAGTACAGGTCTAAAGTCAAGTTCCTCTTCCACATCATCATCTGATATCCCTATAGCTATTGTATAATTGAGTCTAATACTCACTGTATCCATGAAATGTACCAGTAAGCAAGATTAACTCTGCTGTACTTTTAATTCACAATTTCTTAGATAAATCTAAGTATCTTTCTATCTATCTCCACTATCAGCCCAGTAACGACGTAGGTTGATAAGCAAAGAGTGCAAGGTACATGTTCTACAGTATCGCATCCTGCCTCCTACCCTCACTTACAGAAATTGTGCAAGAAATGTAAGACTTACTTAGCTCACTCACTCCCTAAACTGTGGCTATGACCCAAAGAAAAATTCAGAAAAGGCTTAGTTACACACAAACTAACTTTATCACTGTATCAGGGTGGAGAACAGAGAAATAATGGCATATAGCTAGCACAGAAACGTATATACTACTGCTACTATTACGCAAAACATTCTTCAAATCCGGATTACGAGAAAGAGAGCCTTGAACAAAGTCAAGTGAAGCCAAATCGAGTCAATCGCCAACTTCTCTTGAATTAGACGGCTCTACGCGTCGGTTACTTCTCTGTGTGTATAGAAATCACACTCTCACTAAATCCGCATGCACATACAATGGTGTGTATCACATATGTATGTCGCTAATACTTGGATACGTACACTGCTTCATGCACACTCATGCAGAGGCACAAAAAAGTAATCAGCAAAACAGAAGAGGAGTTCGTGCCGAATTTCCGGCACTCACACACAAAAATAGTTTCTATTTTTCATCTTCAACACAGACCTCAAGACTTCAACACTAATACTCATTCAGCTAGAAGACACGAGCAAAAGCATAACAAAGCATACGATTTAATCTACAAACAAATATTTATAGCTATGCACTACAGCTAAATTCCAGTGAACTATACTTTGTTTTAGGTTAAATTAGATTAGGCGAAAAATCAAGATTATCTCTGTCAACCGACGAAAACATCACTGCATTTTCTGTTGCGCTCTTTCAAACAGAATACCTTCTTCCCAGCTTATCCCTTTACGCAAAACGAAGATTTCTTTGCCTATTATATACATACTACTACTTACATATACAATTTCTTTACCTATTATATAGACACTACTACTTACATACTTAATACAATTTCTCTACTTATTATGTAGATACTACTACTTATAAATGCAATTTCTTTACCTATTATACAGATACTACTACTTACTTGACTACTTCCATACTGCAATAGCATCTGCCATTAAAGAAAATCAAATTATTCAGCTAATAAATTGCAATTTGTTCAATGCGTCTTATTTTGTCATGATCCTTTTAAACTCATAAATTGTATAGAAGTACGCATTTTACATTTTTAGATGATACATTTTTATCTCTGTATTATTCATGGGATCAATAATTAATTGTGTAGATCCATTACGTAACTATTATCTCGTTTAAGTCACAAATCTAAAAGCCCTGAATGTGAGAGGACCGAGAAATAAGTGTAGTGTGGAGTGCAGGACTTAGAGATGTACATATCAATAAAGATGGAAAGATATTTTCTACTGCTACTAGTATTAATAGTGGCACTACTACTATATGCAATAAAATGTAGTTATATTTAATGGTATTTCAAAGCTAAAAGGGTAGTAGAAGGGAAAATGGCAAACTGCCAAAATCAAATGGAAACTGTGATGTGATGTGTTACATATCTAGGAGGAAACAGTCGATAAATTCCCCTGAGATTGATATGATAGGACTTGTGCGCTTACTTAATGTTATTTTTCTACTGTGTAGCTACATGCGAATGTACTCTGCCCTGTCTTATTAGCAAGAGCCGTTGTGTTACGTTGCAGGTGTATGTAGGATCTGTCTGCGTTCTACATTGGGCTGGGCTCGGTTTACATGATCATTACAAAGTACATTCCATTGGTCTTTCTTTAAGTCGTAGGTTAGTTCTTTTTTAGTTAAAATATTCCAGTGTTCTACTTGTTACACTTGACGGAAAAATAAAATAGGCTGCATAAAAGTAAAGTAGTTAGCAAGTTGGTATAGAGCGAAGCTTTGCTACTTGGTTCGCTTGTCTAAGTACACATCTTGGTGTGGCCCTTTATTCGTCTACGTGCACATTGGACTTGCTTATGAGTTCTCGTTTCGGATACAATTTCACTCACTCCTTTATATATTATTCTTTAAACCATTGCATCTAAGATTTCCTGTAGGATAAAGATAAAACCCTTATCTTTAACAACTTCAAAGAATTGCCATTTTTCGTTGTATGCCTCACATTTAACCTTTAGAGGGTAACATGACGCTTGGCAACAAACAACCGGGTCACACTTTCAGACCTTTTACACAAAGAGGAACGACTTTGATCTCATCTCGTCAACAATTTATCATCTCTTGGAAAAAGCATTTTTTCAAAGTGCTTTCTACCTCAGACTTTGTAAATAAGAATGAATAAGTTGAGACTACCAAAAATAATATTACTAGGACTGTGTAACAGAGCATTGATGTTTTGTCACACACTTAGCTAGATAAATGTGTACACATTGTCAAGTGGTACAATGAGCTTTTATATAAGTGGCTGGGATAGACGAGACTTTATCTATTTACTCTTTTATGTATAAATATGTACATAATGACAATAATATTAGTACATCTAACTGAATCACTTGCGGATATGAACATTAATAGCCTGCCGGGGCTGACAATGAAAAACATTCAAGTCCAAGTCAACAGTCAGTCAGTAGAGTCGAGTAATTGTGTGGATCTTCTTTCAGTTGCTAAGCTAGTTTCAATCCTAACTATTCAATTATTATTACTACATCCATGAACTTTGGATTCTAATCCTCTTTTCTATAAGTGGATATAGCTTATACTAATTCCTTACGTCCTATTATGCTCACAATTAAGCAGCAGGCTCGTCCAAACTCTCTGGACTGATTAGCTCTTCGTCTGGTTTCTTTCTGCTCATACTTATAGTTTATTATATGAGAAGATTTAATTCTGAGTTACACACCAAGTCGTTTAGAAAAGACTCGAATCCATTCTCGTCTATTCATCCATTGCTTAGAAAAAACGAGCCAAAGTAAAGTAAACCAATCATCACAGACTCCTGGAGTTTTTCTCCAGAAGGACAGAACAAAATAAAGAACAGACACAGCAAGTAGTAAACCGTGGCATAGAGATACACATACATCAATAATACAATAAAAACATTCTTCCTCCTGCCTTTTGACTTGACATTGCCTTCTTCTCTGCTTTTACTTACTCGCTGTTGTGGATATGATAATAATTATTGTATACTGTAGCAATGGACGAGTCATTCATAGATAACTAGCTTTGACTTAACTCCTATACTTAACTTTCCTGTTTTCTTTTGCTTACTCTGACTTTGCCTATACATTACTTATGTCTATTCTACAAAACAAACTCATTATTTACTTAACTTGGTGTACATACAGTGTATCTTCACTCGGATACAAAAGCCGTTGGATACATAAGAGCCATTCTACGCTTAATATTTACTTCCAATATTGGTTACACATTACAGATACATTACTGATCATATTATTACATAAGTATACAATTAAATGTGTGCATCTATGCAATGATGCATATCTACATATAACATCAGACAAAGAATTTCATTTTCAGGATTAACTACCAAAATTTTAAGGCACACACAAATATATCTTTATAATGTACAAAGGCTTATACTTACATACAGAAGTTCATCACTAAAGTCATATTGGTTGGAGTTGTAGTAAAGTAATAATGTTTTATTGGTTTTGGCTAAGAGACCTACCTAGTTACACAGAGAGATAGAGAAAGGATAATACCATATCCCATTAAATTCTACATTAATATTGCCTACAAATAGTAGTAGCTACTCCCATCTAGAGCATTACCATCAGTTCTGCAGAAAAGATAACGACGTACCGAATTACAACTAATAAGTGTACTATGTAACTATACCTACTAATTATTACAGACTCGTCTGCCTTGTTAATTATCCACATCTCTATCTTTCCAAATCCTTCCCCATACTATCTATCCCACAGAGCTTAGACATGACACATGACTTGGACTAATCAAGGTATTGTTATTTTACTCATAATACTCCTGCAGGCTTACAAATTCAGTGTAGGCTTTCCCATTTGGTAGGAAGTATAGCTTCAGCATATCTAAATAGATATGCTATATAGCTGTAGATATTATGTGGTTTACATTACAATTGATAGTAGAACAACAGAATCGATGGCATTCACCTACTTGTATATGCACGTTGACATGTCAATTAATATAATATACTGGTTTTCTTCCCAAAACCCACAAATGGTGATAGTATTTGCAGTATCATAGGGATTTCCCATGAAGCATACTTAACTAAATAGCTACGATAGTTAGTCTTAGAATGATAAACGTTTATGTGCAAAGATACTAGTATGAGGAGGGCGTTACACTTCGTAAGTCTGTACATAAGTGCATTTGCGGTTAATAATAGTAACAAAGTGTATTATTAAAATGGATGGTACAAGTTACTGGAAAAAAGAACAGCGCGACATTGTCCATCATCTGCTGTGAGCATGATTTCGATTTGGATGTCTGTGTGACTGATTTGATTGTATTGTGAGTGAGCTGAGGTTGTTGGCGGATGGTTGGACAGTGCTGACTGACTGACACTGGACTCTTTCGTAAACTTGCTCAACAATACAGAGACATGATAGCCTATTCATAACCTTTGCTTTTTCACAGTGTAACTTAAATGTTCTGATGTCCGTATGTAGGACATTGAGGAGATACTAAATTTTATACAGCTCTTACATATATGACATTATTTGTACATATCGGCTGGGAGACGCCGTACGTGGATAGATAGAAGATACGGATGCACCAAGACTGTGGGTCATATAAATTATAATGTATTCTTTTACGAGCTTCTGCGTCTAGATAACTTATTTTATGAATGTTATGCTATGCCCTTTAAGAGTCATCTGTATATCTTTATTATTAGCGTGGTTCAGTGCAAGTGACATGCCATATTAGCATAAGCTTTCATATCATGTCGTATTATCACAAAATATTAGTATGTAGCAGCAACAGTCACAAACTACTTGGGTATTGCATCAAATTCGTAGTATCTATGTATGAACCCATACATAAATTCTTGCCTTTGCCTTTTGGTTTCCCTGATGCTCCTGTTTCATTTTCCTTCCGCATGCTTCCAAACGTAAATTTGGTGCAACACAAATGACACTGTTGGCGGCATATGGCTATCCTAAATATATTTGACTGTCAAATGACTTGTTTTGTTGGAAACTATATCTGTGCTCCTATCTCCTTTTGATTGAAAATGCGTTATCTCTACATGAACCAGTCACATTTATATATAGGTACTTTACAAAACCTTAAGACAGAGCACTTGGTATCTCACTCAGAGAATCAATGTACAATTGAGCACACGAAATACCTATTACTACGTATATAAGAGGTATACATACACCGGCCGACTCAAATGACAGAACTAATTTATGACATCGTTATAATGTCTTATCGCAACGAATATCTATATGTGAGTAATGAATCCACTATCTATGAACATGCATATAACCCATAGAGCTGTGAAATAAAATTCCAAGTAGCAATATAAATGTATTCTCAAACCGGCCACACAAGAATAAAATTGCTTAATTATGGTATCCATTTATACTTGCTGTTAGATATACTCTTAGTTATTCGGTACGACTTTGACTTTCTTTATCTTATTAAGGTGCTTTCATGACGCCAATGTGATAATGGAGAGTCAAAGAAAATACGGTTTGCAGCTACACACCTATTATTTATGTATGGATCCTTTTATAACTTTTACAAGCCATGATTTCGTACTACACTTCTTGGAAGAATTACTTTTAAATTTATGTAAAGCAAAAGCAAATACTACAAACTCTTGAATTATGTATGGCATAGGTAGCTTTATATGTATAAATTACGTCAGCACTTTTTCGCAGTTAATTTAAGTGTACTATACAATTCAGGCTCCTGTGAATCCATGAATAATTATTATGCAACAAACAAGATGTGCGTGTCTGATGATTTTACTGTGTGCGATCACTATAAGGAAATTTGAAATTAGAATCGTTCAATTGTTTAATTATTGGGGAATAGCAATAAACATCGTTGTTGTACTACTGGCAGCAATGTAACTTGATACCCACTTACGCTATACTTGACTGTTATTCATGTAGATATTATGTATTTATTTGTTTACAATTATGTAAGTGTAATTACATTTAAATCTCGGTTGACAGGATTTCCTTTCCCTATAAGATTAGACATGAAAGTAGCAATAATCTCATGACCAAAACTTTCCACTCAGATGTATTACGACCACCGAATTAACTCCAGGAAGGTTATAAAGCAATATTTTACTGGTTTCGACTCATGTTATGAATGAATAGGAGAGACGAATGCGCCTATTTATCCGGGGATAAATGGGATTGGTGTAACATAACATAACATGGAGTTCATTATTGTGTTAGTGGTGTGCTACATTGTTTCTTTATGTGTAGTCCCTGTAGTATTCGTTATCACATTATCACCAATTTCCGGCCTGTACTCACTACTTAGCCGTGGAAGCCAAATCACTAACTCTACTATTTTAGTAATTGCACCGAGGTTCCTATATATAACATTAGTGTAACTAAACCAGGAGTCAGAAGTATTATTTGCTTTGCTAATAATTCTCCGAAAAGGATAAATAGTAATTTTGTATCATATCAAATTAGCTTATCTTGAAGAGTCTTTGTTGTTTTAGTTTGATTTAATTTTAGCATGCACGAGTTGACATAACCTACCCACAAACTTGGGAATTGCCGAGCTGACACTAAAATTATTGATTTCACAATTGCGTAACCAAACAAATACCCATGAATTTGATACAACTGCAACTAATAGGCTTCCTGAACTGAATGTTGATACTATTTATACAGTAACATTACTCCAATACAATACATTAAACATGATTCAATCCTTGGTATGGTATATTTTGTTATTACTTGTGTCTATTTATCATCTGTCTACAGAAACCTTATATGCGACCAAACTTTGGCTGGTCACGTCACACTAACAGGATTAAATGCGGTTTTATCGATTGTCACTCTCTATGAAAACAGTACCTGTATCTATTTGCTGTCAAAATAATTTCAATATTTAAGAATTGATAGCCGCAGTAGTTAGATTCAAGTTCATTACAATAAGGTTTCAATGGGACTCGGTGAAACTGCAAATTATTGCTGTCATCTCTATGTGCAATAAGCAAACCCCGTACACAACTGAAGAACGTATTTATATCTGACAGTATGAATGTATGCACCGTGAAATGTCATCGGTTGTTTATATTTAGTATACCTTATTTTTAGAATATTTACACTTTTGTTAGTACCAAGTAGAATTAATGTCAATCAATTTGTTGCAGATAATAAGTATATTATTGTAAATACAAATTCAGGTAACTATATTAAATTGCTGCTTGAATAGTTGGTTATCACGTTAACGTTTCGAAAAGTCTCTTCTGTAAAAGGAGTAGATGAGCAGTGTAAATTAGTATTACTTACATACCTAAAAATTCTGTGTTGCTCAAATCAAAGTTGCCTTTTATTGAAATGAGAAAAAGTTTATTATTCGTTTCAGATTGTGTAAAAGAAGAGATATAGTTGGCGACATGACACGGCGTCACGTTTCACTTAAGAGAAACAAACTGTGAACTGTAATGAAATGCACCCTCCTTTAGTAGGCACTTGAGCAATTCCAAAAAGCGTTGCATATCTGGCTATTATATCACTTGTTTACATCCTCTTGACAAGACAAGGCATCCTCATCAAAATAAAGATAAAATCAACACTCTGTCTGTTCTACTACGCAATGTACATATCTCCACATTTATATTGCATTGCAATAAAAGCCATAAAACAATTGTTCACAACTAACGAAGGAAACCTACCTGGTCGTATTCGTATTTGTGTTCTATGGTTTACTATTTCATGTCTTGTTTTTTATAGCCCTGTCCAGAGTTGTATTAGATTTGTGAAAGAGATATCCTCCCCTAGGAAAGTGTCGCATAATCGTAAGCCTGGATCATTGCGACAGATACACGTAGTAGAGTATAGGACATGAAGAGAGAGATATATAAGTTAGATAAGCACATAAATAAAATATAAAATATTATTGCTCAATAAATTCCAAGTGTTCATCTGCATAGCCAGCAGATGATAGGCTGCGATTTGACTACAATCCCTACATAAGCAAACTAGTGGAATCTGAACTAAACCAAAGCAAACGACTGGAAATGAAGTGAATTGAGCGAAAACAGTTGACCACATTTAAATACAGAGACAATAACCGTTAGGGTGCCATTACACGGCCATTTTATTACAACTCAACTCACAATCAGTCCATCAGAGATGTTCCTAAATGTAAATAAGGGGAACCTATTAGTCTTATGCACGTTTTATATAAATGTATAATAAAACATTTAATTCGTATGTATAAGCTGCTTCTCTATGTGTATTAAATAGTTCACGAAATGTGAAATGTTAACTTTCATTGCAACCTTAAAATGTTTCTTTATGCCACCAATTATTGTTAATGAAATGAGCCACGTCCGTGGGATGGTATGTGGAGAACAATATAATGTAATGTAATTACTGATGTACACTTCATGTAAATACCTCCGTAATATTTTTCCCTGGAATTTATTTACAATCCCCATCATAAGAATAAAAATGAGTAACAATAAGAATAATCCCTGTGTGTCTGTGTGCAAGCATTATTATCTCTAACGGTGATCACATGTAAGTAATAAGGAGGTTACACTCACTCGGTTAATTCCGGATGAAATGAATCTATGCTAGTTGGACATGGTCCTTTAAAAGACTTGAACAAAAGATGCATGAAATGAAACATTTGTTCCCTAAAGCACTTGACTGGACTGACATGACAGTACAATCAGCTTATTTATTGTTTCAGTGCTCTCTCTTACATAGGTACTAGCATATCCTACATAGACACTTCAGAATGGTTTAGTTCTTGTTGTTCTGTTATGTTGGTTTGTGTGATGTGAGGAGTTATTGTTATGTTATGATTATTACTGTTTTGTTTTCCCTTTGTTCATTGGCCCGTTCTTAATATAACTTTTATAGAACTAGATACATAAACATAGGCACTCACTAAGGATACGTAATTCTATTGTACTACTAATAGCAGTGGCTCGCATTACATTTACAACTTCTACAGTGCAACATAATACAACACAATAAAGGGACATCACTCCATTCGGCAATCCGTTTCGTCTATTCACAACCGTCAGGTCAACTTTAGAGACTCCTCTCCAGGGTGGTCTACTAGTCTCCTTCGTTTGTCTTAGCAAATAATAGAAAATCCCTTCCTACTAGAGATGCACTGGACTGAGAGCTGAATGTACTTTAACTACATTTTATATGTAGCATAAGTACTGTCGGCAAGAGACTTAAAGGAATGTGCCATGCTAATGCAATTCTGGATATAGCCGACTAAGGGTATAAATTGCTCTAGTACACTAAAGTAAATGGCACTCCGTGTGCAACACTATTGTAGTAATTCAGTTGAGTCGACTGTATAAAACAGCTTCCTTTTTGACTGGATGACATCCTCCTGCTCTTAGTATACTACTCTTTATTTCACCATAATACTTTTCAGCTGAGCCATCCCACAACGGGAATTCTCAATTGAATCACAAAACCCAAAGAAAAAGTTCAGAATCCCAACTAAAGTTCTTCTAGTCTACTGAATTTATTCCCGTGACTTATATCACCATATAAGTGGAGCCGGTATCTCATAAGTGCTTATGCCAACTTATATTAATGTTACCGGTATAACTGTCTACATATATGCATACGTTTCCATTAGGACTAAAGTGGAGTCAGTCCGTCGCTAGCTATTCGATATTCTATCATTCAAGGCAAAGTTTGCTCAACTCGCACACATTCACTACCACGAGAGAATACCTTTAAGAAAAAGGAAATTGTAGGAAAAGTGGAGTTTCGTGTGACCCGTCATTCTTCTTATCAGCAAACCAAACAGAACTCTAAGGTTAAGTAACCGCATATACATTTGCTTACCATTCGACTTCTCCTCTCTCTGGTCTGATCACACTAGGCAACTTCCAGCAATATATATCTACCATATAGACAGAACCTTAGAGTCCAATCTAAATGAATTCATATAGAGAGTGAGAAAGCTAAACTAAAATATACTTGACTTGTCTCAATATAAATTATTTTATTGTATTTAAACGGAGAGGAGAATTGTACTATACGCATCTACGTTTAGCATTTACAGACTATCCCATTCTTCATTGTCTACTTATGGTTTGTAAACTAGCTGTTGATAGTGAATTTCAGTCTGGGTGACTTGCTCGTGATGATACAGTGCCTATAGTACTATTACTACTGCCAGACGGAGACGCTCAGGTCAAATTTTATTTGCCATTAACCAAAGTTCACTTTGTGCCAGTCGCTTCATATTACATTTTATAGACAACAAAACAATAACAACATGCAACGTTTGACAAATGTTCATATTCCATGCATTTATTAACCATTACCTGCTTAAAGCATAGATATACGTGTAGGAACTACCTAAATGGAAACACATTGCTCTTAAAGACTAACTGACAAGAACACAGGAACAGAAGTATTAACTAAACACTCATTTTAAATATGTTTAGTCCATTGCAATCACTTAATATGTAGGTACATGCTTCATGCATGCAGTGCCATTGATATAGGAAATTACTGAAATTAGTTAAGTATAGGTCACTTCACTTCTGGGTTCTTTGGCTGTAACTTTCCATAACATTCCATTTGACCTATGAACTAACTGGACATTGTATCAATGATACTTTACTATTAGTGCACGTATTTGCCATGTTTTGAGTTACGGTTTGCATAGCGTATCTGCATATTAAAGAAATGCTTATCTAATAATTTATCAGTGCAGTAGTAGTTGGAGAAACAACGTGATTTCCAAAACGTCAATACCCAGAATTGTATGTGCAAATCAGATATTTATTTCATTTTGTGTTTCTTCCATCAAAATTATTCCCTATTGGCATATGAGCAGATGAAAAATCGAATAATTCCTTGTTACATAATTTTTTGTGCTTAGATTGGCCTTTGAGATAGTCACTCTATTCATTAATTTTCCATAACTTGTTTTTGCTGCGAAATGTATTTAAACCCTAATGAAAAAAAGCAATTTATTTAATATCAGTTATTAATACTTATAATATAGACATATCCTTCATTGGTTTATCAATCATGTTTTAAATATCCATTTATATGACAAATGGAGGTCCATTAATTATGTGGGACATGTAAGATACTGTGCTCCCTATTAACTATGATGGTCACTTATACAAACAGTTTTTATCTTTTAACGATATTGCTAATGAGTTATTGCGAATTGCAAGCCTTGCAAAAATCGTAGTCACAACAAATTCAATGAAGACATAATTATGTATCTAGTACTAAAGTCACCTCTACATAAATAGAACATTCATTATCATCTCACTCACATTACAACAGAACTACTATAACCGAATATGTACATATAATATGATAAAATCCTTGATATAATTGCTAAATAGTAATGCATGATAAAGTGATGATATTTAATACACTTATACCCAATGATTGTTATGATTAGGCATATTATCATTTCATTTTGCATGATTTTTTGATTAAGGACATTGCAAACGCGTGACATGACTTTTACATCTTCATATCACAAGTACAAAAGAAATGGTTATCCTCTCAAAGATTCTTTTGGCACATAAAGAAAATTACTTTTCATACCCATTTCATACTATATGCTACATACATACATACTAACTGCTGTCATATTTATGTCTCTAAATTAGGCGTTTGATTACAAATTAGACAAAGTTTTGGGCAATAACAAGGCAGAGTACATCCACGCTTACAGATGTTATTTGGACGTAAATAAGTACAGACTGGATTTTTAGTAAAAGACTATCTGTAACCTCATTTACAACTAATTGCAAAAATAAGTGTTTTATGTAGTACGATAAAAGTCAATTTAGAGACTAGAAAAAGCATTAGTATTAATAGTAAGACATTGATGGAATTTCCACAGTACATTAGAGCGAAA
>JABASH010003986.1:0-15089 GCA_019776445.1 Tomocerus maximus | reverse complement strand
ATGCATTTTTACTTGATGTAATATTTACGGCTTCATAGCTTTTTGAATGCAAATAAATTCCAATGCAATCATTCATTTGCACAAGGTTATTGTTACTAATATCGTAGAATGAATAACTGATATCTGCAAGTAAAGTCCGTAGATACCTCCTCGCCACATCAATGTGAATCCGGGAAAATATTCTGACTTGGTTGCTGATTTACCGTGGATATTTATCCCGCAAATGAACAAAACTCCCACATGGTATTTGAAGGATGCTCATAGATCAATAAACTGAAATCAACCTGACTTGAATGTCTGTCACTGCATGTCATGTCAAGCCATAGACGGATAGAAATATAAATCAGCTAGCTCACTCCACTGGAAACCCCATTAGAGTAAACACAGCTTGCCATTGTTTTACTAATGGCTCGAATTACGGTGACTCTTCCTCTTTCTGTCTGTCAACCCAGGGCTCATACATAATATTCTCTTCTGATATGAAGTTTTCAGTTTAGCCAACTTATTTAAGCATCATCGTGGTTGCTGTTACCCACTAGCTTTAATATCTCTCTTCCGAATATCATAACTACGTAGATATCCACAAAACAGCGCATAATGAGACAATTTTCGTTGTTTTACTTTCAAAACCTTTTGGCACACATTATTAGTTAGATATGAAGATATGCCTTATATATTATTCATCGATAGAGATAGTAAGACAGACAGAGAGCTATGTACATCGTTTGTGCTCAAGTATGTCTCTGTACTAAAGTTTAGGTATTTATTTTTAATACCTATATACTTATGTTGTTTGTCATTGGTGTGTATGAATGTCTCCCCGAGTATTTCTTGATTTGCTTCAGTGGATTTTGCATTGTTGGATTGAATGAGGTCTTAAGTACAAACTAACACAGAGAAGTAGAAATGTGTACAGTTTCAAGTTGAATATTTACAAAGACAGAGTCACTCATCTTATGTCAGACCATGTCATGTCAAGAAGAGTCATTATGTGTGTGGTCGAGCAAAGACTACGCATATTCTGATGTATAGCTCCATATTAGAAAATACATGTCAATACTCATACCACATGGTCCTTATTTTGTGTTTATACTGTACTGCCATATGCTCGATTATGCGTGTCCATTAGAGTAGCCAACTAAGTATACATATAGTAATCCTCTTCGTGCACCGACTTCAATTAATATTAGTATTGCAACTCACCTGTACACGCGTAGTAGAATTCTGTTCCGTATTTTACACCATCGTTTATTTAGTCATCCATTGGCAATTATTAGTAGTATTATTAGTACAAGCAAGTTCTAGGAAATACCAATTTGCCTCTATTCGTTCTGTGTACACTTTACATTAATTATTGTGTATTTACTCTACTTAATGAATATGTGGACATACAATTCAACGAATTACAAAATTAGATTCAATGATAAGTGCCAACAAGCCAGAGTTGTACTTTTAGTTGCACACAAACACAAAATACAACTTTTAAACAGTTTTTTGAAATTTTGACATGAAATGCTGATGAATGATATTTTTTGTTTGCAGATGCACGGGTACGATATGATCCACAACGGGGAGATGGGTATGACGCAAACGCCGACGGACTTAAGCCACCATGACTCAACCGACTCGTACGTAACTTACCTGGAGAGTGATGACAGCCTCAATCATGATACGTCCAGTCCATAATAAATAAAATACCAATTTAATTAACGAACAAACTACCTACATTACATATTACATGATTATATTAAGTACATATATTACGTAACAAGCTAGTTTAATTTATACAATACAACCAAACCGAATCCAATCGAATCAAATCAAAGGAATATCTTCGACATTGCATTATGAGTTCTAAATGTTAGCAGATATGGAACTACCTAGGTTAGAATACATGATAGTATTTACCTACTACTACTTACACATTACATAACTGTACGAATATAATCAAGTAGTGACTAGTGATCTGTGTGCACAACATGCAATTCAATTCATGTACCCACAAAACAGTTACTCTTACTACTGCTGTAACTTACATGTATTAATATTTGGTTTGGTAGGTATACGGTTTACTGTATAGGATCCTTATACTGAATGTATGTACTCTTTTAAGTACGGTAGCTACTCGTTGAATAGTAATGTGTATATTAATTGTAATACAGATTAATATGTAATATTATAAAAATTTACTTACACAAAAGTAGATGATTGACAATGAAACTTTTTGCCGCAGTAGTTTTTAGTAAATAACGTCAAGGAAAATGTGTATTGTATATATTACTCTATGTATGTAAAAATGTAAACGTATACTTGTAATCTAAATGAAATGTACTATTCCCTTGTCAAATATGTGTATCTATACATACTACCTACGTTATCTGTATCCGTAGGAATTAGTACTTTTTAGCTGTCAAGCGCTAGATGACATAGTTCAGTATGCTTACTTAGGTGAATAGCAGCGTAGATATTAGATCAGTAAAATGACTGTTGTCGCCCATTGTAAGTCAATTCTATTTAAAATCAAATGTCTATTATTAGTATAGCAACTTTTTCGAAATATGCTAGAAATATCTAATTGTAAGCAAACTATTGGTATTCTATATAGAGTCTCTCTGTTTGTGCATCCTACGTGCAACACTGCAAACAGCTTGTTTGTCTTTAGTATTACAAATTATTAGTGGTATAGTAGTGTTTTGTAGTGTAAGTGTTGTGTTACCTATACCATACCTGTAAACGTATTTCTGAAATGACATTTCTGTGAACGATAATATTTATTATTACGTAACCAATGTAGGCACATATTATTTACTAAATATTGTTTATATACCTACAACAGTAACAAGTATATGAAGAATGAATGTAATTTGTTTTGCATGCATCATTACAATAGTAAACCAAGTATTGTATTAACAACGGCTTTTCATATAATAAATGAGAATCCCATCATCAGTGTTTACATTTATTGTTTTTTCACTTCATTCACACTTTGCATTTCCTCAGAAACAGTCGAGCAATAAACAAAAGACTGCATTGAATGTCTCAACTCTCAGCCCTCAGCCACAGAAGACTATTCTCTATGCAGATACGGACACGGACTCAACAAACGCCTGTCGTTTCAGAGAACCTACAAAACTGGCAAATTATTCTCAACATATTATTGCCTAAGGTGAGTCGAATACAAAATTGATGACGAAATGGTTTTGAAACCGTGAAAATAAAATAGCTGTGTTCAGTTTCGATCGCAGAGTTGCAAATCACAAAAGCGCAGAATTTCTTTTGACTTTGACTTTTGCATGTTTACTTTGAATACAGTTAATATGTTTATGTACGTATCACGTTGCCGACTGTGTTCTTGAAAATACAAATCGCAAAGATTATCTCAGAAATCTATACTTGCCCACAAGCTCACATGAAGACTTGCATATTACATGATATTCACCAGCTTTGCATGATATTATTGTTAGACAGCTTTAAACGAACAACAAAGTTTTGTAGACGTAAAATTTTATTCAAAATTACTTACCAATATCAGGATTTTGTATTTTGATGTTCAAATTGACTTTGTTTCTCGAGTGTTCTGATTGTGTAGAGAATACAGCACATAAAAGAACAGACGCTTGTGCATTTTAAATAGTTCCAAATATTTTACACCATTTCTACTCAAAGAAGCCTCAGAATATTATATTTGTAGCAGTGTCTCTGTGGTTCTGTCAAAGCAATTAGTGTTTCTAAACCAATCAATTAGTGTTTCTATGTCACAAAAACAATCAGTTAGCGTTCGTATGCCACTAAGCAAATCAATACCTCAAACATAATCACTAATTCATTATTAATTAGTGTAATAAATACATATTTTTGGGTTCCAATCAATTAGTATGCTAATGGTACACGTAAAGAATAAAACAGGTCTTCAGGGATCATAATTACCCGTGTTCACGGCCAACTTACTCAGACGTATACTCAGGCTCGAGTATTGTACGTCTACCTACGTACGTCTACCTACGTCGAGTATTGTACGTCTACGGTAGCAAACACTGCAGAACCAAATTCATTCACATTCATTTGAGATTAATTGTTGCTTGTTATTACTATACGAAGAAAATAGGTAAAACAAAGTGGATATGATTATGCTAATAATCATTACTATATGAATGGATGGACACTGCACTTGCGTACATTTACGTCTCATTTTGTTTCTTTTATGTTTTGTCTTAGAGAGACGCATCTACTACGTACGAGACGTATCTACTATTTGTTATACTACGCAGTACGTACTGTTTTGCAGAAGGTAGGGCACGGTAAACATAAAACGACACAATCGCTCCCCTACGAATTTCTGTTGAAACTTACAGCTAAAGGGAGAAAGCAACACGAAACTGTAACGCAAGAGTGCATGAGACAGAAATCAATTTTTATAACTGCACTTGCTTATTCCATGCCATGTCTAATTTCTTAGCACTGCACTGCAAGCGCGACACAGGGATATTTGTATTTTTAGGGATTTTTTAAACCCAAATGACAATATCGCAATTAATACTTTTTAAGACATTTTGTCTTATACTACTTACATACTTACAGCTTTTAGTATAAGAACCTGCAGTTATTTATTTTTCAGCATTATGCTTTGTGCATTCAGTATTATGAATCAATCATATGACTAGATAGTTGACATTAAGAACAAAGAATGAGAATGACCACCACATGTTGTGTCCATATTCCATATTCAATCAAAGTTTTGTCACTTTATGATGATATTAAGTGATCAAAACCAGCTGAATTTAATTCGTATTCAGAAATTCTCGGTCTCAGTGAAATGTTGTTTACATGCAAATGAATTAATGTCTATGTGCTCTTTTCTTGAATTTTGCTTGTTTCCTTGATGCATGAATTTGATTTGCTTGATTGATGCATAAACAAACTGCAGCTTAAGTGCAAGCCTTGCAGATAGTTTTAGAGGACTATTAAAATTGTTAATATCAAAATTATTCAGTACATTAAAGCATGCTATTCAGACACTTAGTATAGTGATAAGTATGAATATGAATATTTTATGTTTTCCTTGAGTGTTTCCATTCTCACCCCCAGTCTCCCACATAAATGATCTTTGTCATAATGATTTTGGAAAGCTCACAGCGACTACTCCATTTCCCATTTGAAACTAAAAATAGTATTTTGAAAGACGGTTTTTGTTATTATTTTTGAAATGCTCTGTATGTATCTGCATGCAGGATATCGTATGCTATTTCAAAAAATGCGAGTCCAACTATATTTTATTCACACTTAAACATTTTCACGTTCCAAGAAAAAAGATTACAATGAATGAAAAGAATGATACATACAATGTTTGAATGTTGACCTTTACAATACAAGTGAACGTATTTCATTTTTATCAGCTACCTATGTACTACACTAGACCTAGGGATAGGACAGCCAGCCTAAGAAGTAGGTACATCGGTACATGTAAAGCGTAAACGATACCTAAATTAGTATCTGTTTAATTTTAAGAGTATACTGCAACCTGGCTACTTATACATTTCCTTTAATGCTGCATATCATTTTGACATAATATTATTAGCTTTTTAGACACTAATTGTACTACTTATTACTTTCTATTTACTTAATTGTAATGGTCAAAATATACATATTATATGTCTGTCTGTCTCCCATTTATTAATAGTGTTAATACATAGAACTTATTTTGCATAAATTATTACGCGATGCACGTTAAAATACGAAGTAAGTATGCATAAAATATCAGCAAAATAATAGCAAATTGACTCTTACAAGTATTTGGCAAAACTTGTACAAAACGATATGACATAATAAATATACAATGCTACTAATAGCGATAGGATAATATATCTTTAATGTGTAACACTATTCTCTATTCTGATATAGAAGCTATCTATTAAAGGTAGAATATAAACTTGAGGCTTTTTAAAACGTAAATATAGCTCTTTAATGTATAATGACTGTTGCTTTATAGACAGCTTATGTTTATTATGCTTATTGGTTATTAAATGGCTAATTAGGCGGTTATAGTAAATGTGTATAAGGGTAGACAACATCTTAAGACTTGACATAAGTAAGTACAGCACACACCTGTAAAACTTTGTTTGCTTAAGTTCTATAGAGGGTAGATTCAAGAAAATACAATCTGATCTCATTCTGTCCAATCTTCCGTTACTTCCTGCTTATTTTGATTGCTTGTCTGGAAACTTGAAACAAATTCTATCTTGGCTTGGTTTGGTCTTGCTCAATTCCTTAATTAACATCCGATTTAATTTCTATTTTCTATGATTTTGACTTGACTGCTCTGTATTCTTCATTTGACAGCTACAGCTAAATATTTTATACCTCTAAAGTTAAATCTCCACTCCAGTCGATTACTTAATGGTAACATAAATGAGTACGTCCTACCATCGGAAAAATTACATTAACGGCTGACAAATAGTAATGGTTTAATGCTTAAGAGTACAGTTATAAAGTTTATGTGAACATTTAGACTGGATTAATATTTGTATAGGTAATGTTGCTTGCTATACTATTTGTTTTGGATGGGAATTGGAATTATTGAATGTTTAATGCTTACATCCTGACTAAATAGGTACACACTCTACAATTTCCACTTAACAATATTGAATACCATATTCATAGGTAGGTTATATCATATTATATTAACACACAATCTGTAATAGTTTATTACATTTCGTCTGTATATGTATTGATCGATAGTGTTTGTATTTCCTTATGTAGTAATATGTATATTTTAAGTAAGTCTGGATTCAGGATGTGACAATCAACGAATGTGTTCCATCGTAGTAGCATGTATATGTATATATCTTTCAGAAATCTTTTATCTTCCGTTCTATAGAGGTATGTATATTTTATGCGTTTCATGTATGTAGATTCCCTTGGTTTTTGTTGAGTAAATAAGTTAGAATACGATAGTGTATCTCTTTCTCTTGCTTTCTCATTAAATTACACCGAGACTGAGAATTCAATTGAATTGTACCGAACAGACTGAAACTTATTTCCCGTCGCAATCCGTCTTGATCAGACAGGTTGTGTGTTTAGTGTAAGATTGTGTTATTTAATACAGTACAATATGTAAAAGTTTCCTCTTCCGTCTACGTACTATTTAGGCATGTTTTAGATACCTAAAATCTATTGCAGTACGGAATAGTTAGTATTATGGACCTTTATATAACATTATTTCATTAATGAGGTATTATAGAAAGTTTTGTTGCTATTCGACATTCTGGTTCTACTGATACAACTTCGCATGGCATTGGTTACTATTCTACTAGTTATATAAGTAAATAGTTTGGAAGGATGTCATTGTCATTTTACATCCGATCTGACAGAAAAGCAAATCATAGAAAGTCACTTGTGTTTTGTATATGTATATGCAGATATATAGTAGTAGTAGTTTGAAAACTGAAAAGTACATTGTGGTAGTGTAGAAACAAGAGAAAATCACATAGAAAGCCGTGTCATTCAATAATCACACAATTTAGAGTATTCTTGAGAAAGTGGAGCACTTGAGGCGTCACACCGCAATTTGTCAGTTCCAATTCTTTCAGATTTCTCAGACTAGATAGCGAGCACAAGGTCGACGGAGCTATGTTCGTACAACCTAAATACAAATCAATCGTACACATTAGAACATAATAAATAGCACGCTTACATTTCACAGTGACGTAATTTCAGTTAAGCAACATGGCATGTCAAATCCAAATATGTAACTGAAATGACTGACTATGAGCTCAACTCAGTCAGTCATTTCATTAAGGGGTATTTAAACAAAGATTTTAGCATTCGAGTCAATTGGACTGACACAGAAATGGAGTTTTATCATCATCGGCAGTGATTGCGTTTCTGTTTTAGCAAAATATGTAGAACAATGCACACGTCATAGAGCGGCGACATTAACTGACATGACCGTCAGGTGCAAAAGGATCTGTACAAAGAGCGAAACTGTAGAAACTTCCATTTCGTTCAAATTCAATCTGGCATTATGAGAAAAGTGCACGTTCTGTACGTGACATATAATAAGCCAGAGCTAAAGAACATACATAGATCAGTCAGCCAACTGAAACGCTTTGTGAAAATGTAATTTAATGGTAATGTCAATTTTGTTGGCTTGCTCCGTGAATGGAAACTTTTATAAGTATAATTTATATTTATATATAGGGACTGGGCTAACTACTGCAGCTCTACCATAGGAAACTAACTCTATAGGAAAGGACCATCCATACATACATGTAGGAGATTATTATATAGTTTTGTTTATGTAGACGTGGAGTTAAAGGGAGTTGATGCTGGTCTTGTGCGAGTCTCACTGACCTCGTTTTCTTTTTATTTGGCTCGATTCGCCACTCAATTCATGCCTATAGCCTCTCACAGCTAAAGTAGGCATAATAGAGGTAGAGGTACATAAGTGAATTATTGATGTTCATTAATAAAAACTGTTGTGCTGAATAAAAGTTGTATAAGTTGACTGTGTAGGCTCGAGGAGGGACTTGTACATTTTTAGGTGGATGAGAAGGAACACGTAGAAATGCATAAATTATGCATACCAGCAACGGAGAGATACTGGAGTTTCTTCATGGAGACCATATGATGAACTGAGGCGTCCCGGATACTGCACCACCGCAGGGACAACACTTTCAGGCTGGACATTGTCGCCAAGTATCCGATGCCAAGGTCCGTTATCATGCTGCAGCTGCAAAGATACACAAAACAAACTTTAGTCAACTTTATTGTATTTTCCTTCAAATCCTGACTTGATGCTACGTGCACATCTTTAAATTACTCATACGTACACGGCATCTCACACAATTTAATTGACTACTAAGAAATTAATGCTAATGAGATTTGTAACAACACCGGAGAACTTCGCTGTTCAGATTTAAATGACCTTTTATTTGGCTTGGCATTGACAAGGAACAACTACTCTGTCTGAATCATTTAGATTCCAAGACTTCTATAGTTAGTACAACATATATAGAGTCAATACAGTGGGAAACATTTCAGATGCCCTGACCTGTAAACCTGTAGAATGAAAGTTGCAAAGCAAAACTGAATCGAAACAATCAAAAGATTAATTTAAAATTCAATGGATAGAAGTGGGTCAGTTTCTAACCTGCCTTTGGCAGTTTTAGAGGGCCAGCTATTCATCTGCTAACTTTATTAATAGGTACAACTGGGCACGTATTCGTGGGTAAGATGAATACTAAAAATAAGGATAGATCAACTATATTTTACAGGGTAGGTATTCTTTGTAGTCCTTTCAAAATGTCTTTGTGCCTGAACTCTCTAGGAAATTGTTTTCATGTCATTGCCACAACATAAAACTTTCACCTTCACAGAAACTGCCCGAAACGCTGAATGTAAAAATGTGGGGCTTAGACACGGAAACAGAAGTTATATTTACAAGCTGGAAGCACGCTTAGTAAGGCCGTTGTAGGAACAATGGAATATTGAGAATAATTTAAATTTGAGCCGACATTTCGACATAATCAATTTACCCTCTATTTCTCCGAAGTTTAGTTACCTGTCAAAAGTTGGAAAATAATTTGCGATTTTAGAACCAACCGCGGAAACTGTTTTCCAGGGTAGGGAAAAAACAATATCATTTGTGGAGTCCTGGAATTTTTGCGCTTATGATTTCGAATGATATTATGACTATGACAATTTTGTAAATCTTTTAGCATAGGCAGGATGAGGTAAAAAATGGATTATGGATGCTGTGTTCCATTAATGGTACTAGTTGTAATGGAAATATTCATTTTACGATCTAGTGCTCATTCGCTTTGGAACTGAATAATGTAGTTGACACAGTTTAAGATGATTAAGATTAGTTCTGATAATATTTTCCCGTAACTAATCATTCCACCTAGATGGCGAGACTATTTCTCGAGATGTTACTGATGTCAAAAGATATTCAAAATGCATGCGATACCCTGTACAGGAAAAAGCTGATAGTATACTGTAAATATTTTTGTAGGTTGAGGTAAGTTTTAAATGACTCTAACAGGCACTCAGTCAGACTAGACACGGAGAGATAGTAACAGACTTACTAAAGTTACTACACGCATATTACATTAGCTGCTTGACATTTACTGCTGAACGAAGGGACATTATGGCATTATGAGGTTAAAATGGGAGAGGATGGTAAAAGCGAAAAGCCAGTGTCAATAAGTAATGCGAGGTAATGGCTTATTCATTCAAGTGTAAGAGGCAGAGTTGTAAAAGAGAAAGTCAGTAAAAGTAGAGTAGGTAGATAAAGATATTAAAAAGTATGCGAATGTGAAATGCTACTCTCTGCCGGGATACAAAATGGAATGTTGAGTAAGCCACTTTTAAACAAAAAGCAAGTGGGAAGATCGATAACTCTAAATTAAAAGTAACTTTGTTGGATTTTTCGACTACTTCATAATTGCATTGAAACTGCTCGTATGGAAAAGAACTTTCTCTACAAATACATCAAACTGAGAACTAATATCTTTATTGCATAAAATTCCTAGCGTTCTCCACCACACGAAAGGATGTTTGCACAAGGAAGAATTTGGGAATATGAGTATCTGAAAGTAGCAAACGTACATTTTCAGTGATGAATATGGACCATATAAATGCAAATTTGATCTCAAGGCATTTGGAAACACTGCTTAGGATATGTAATGTAAAATCTCATTTATTTAAGGACTAACTGACTCGTATTACTATTAGGAAAGGCATTTGGCCACAAGTGAATTGCTAAAGTGAAAGTGAGAAGACGAGTGTCTAAAATAGCTTTCTCCTCCAAAATGAAAATGCGAAATCCATACAGTTAATTACTAAGAGATTTACTTTGCATTTCCGTTCTTCTGTAATGAGAAACTGAACTGTTTTACCTACAGAAAAGGGATTTCTTCAGGAATACTTCAGTGAAAATGAAATGAGTGGATATGACTGGGAAGGAAAAGTTGCTTTCCTTCTACTACACTTCCCTTCTGGGATAATGAGACAAGAGCCACGAATAAAGTTAATAACAAAATGCAATGCAACGCAAGTTGCGTCTAGCAAAAGTTTACATCTATCTGGAATCGAACAAGTGTAGGGAGCGGGCATTGATTTCAAGCACAACCAATTTGAACAGACAAATCTCAGTAAATACTTTGAATATTTGAATTGCAATTAGACTTCCAGGAAATAAGACTTGTCATTTATTAGCAAGACTTCGGTTTAGTAATAAATGCTGATTACCAATATCAATAATATAGAACATGCCTACAGATAATTGTATAGTCAAATCCAAGGTTTGTGGCCTGCATACTTAGGAGATTCGTTTGGCCTTTTAGTTTTATAATAAGTCAAAAGAAAGTTAGTTGATAAATGTATCCCTGATGGTGGGTGATCGTGATTTATGTAAGTTCCCTTGGGAAGTATGGGAAGCAGGGAAGTAGATAAATCGAAGAAAGTAGGGAGAGTACTAACCGATCGAGCACGAGTCCCTCGAGACAATTCAAATCGCAAGCGATGCACTCCAAAGAAGCGTCGGTGATGCGAGGACACCAGCTCAAGTCGAGAGATTTCAGATGGTGAAGATTCTCGGCTAAAACCTCAACTCCTTCATCCGTGATCTTAGAACAGCCAGACAAACTTAATGCTTTCAGTTGTGGCAGACCAGAAACTGTCGAGTCATGTCAACACAAGAATTCTCATTAGAATCTGTTAATCACCTCCAAGCACTACATTATATTCCTACGTGTACTTAGCATGGCCACATTAAACTGCATTAAATTCTGCAAAAGCGACTGTGCTTCACGATAATTCTCCCCTTTAGCTATCGTCAACCAACTCAGAGCCGTTAATAATGTACAAATTATGTTTCGTGTCATTGCCTCGTATCCATTACTAATAGACCTTCCGTGCTAATGACTAGACAAATTAGTAAGTAGATCTGCCTTCGGCTTTCTCCCAATACGACGCAGTCGAACTTAACAGAGCTTGGTGCATTCTTGTGAGCCATGCTGATACACAGAAATAGGCGCAGACTATTACTTGGAATGGTGCAGTCGTAAATGTATCTTACGTCCTATTACCTCATTATCAAGAATTAATAGGTTATATCGATTAATTTAGATATTCCATTTATGTGTAGGTGGATATCATACGGATTTACCAATGTGAAGGACGGTTTGATTGGTCAGCTCCCAGCAGGAGTTCAGTTTCAACGCGGATAAGCTTGAGTTGAATTTTGGATTGAAAGCTGCCAACGCACAATCCGTTACATGATACGCCTAGAAATGACAAAACAAGATCATAAGTAATAATATTAGTATATTTTATTGAGTAAAAGGTAAGTCTATAATAGCAGATTATATATTATATGTATCGGCCCACCACACACAATTGTACGTAAGTAAGAGGTAATTCACCTGACAAGATGTAATGCATTAAGGTGTGCTCTTTATAGGGTACTCGCTTTATCTCCGTAGACATACTTACAGGTGAGACCATTACGGTAAATTGCATACAGCGTCTGAATGGAATGCGTATGAATGACAAGACATGACGAAGAAATGGGACAACTACAACAGACATAAAATGAAGATTGCCTTGAGTAGTGGGAGCTGAGGAAGGAAATCGAATTCCTTTCCATCAGCTTCTTTCGCTTGGCTTCTTCTATTTATTATAATGGATACCTTGAGGTGCTCGTGTTGGGTTTCCAAAAGAATATTGTGTGGGATTCTCCGGCTTGGCTTAACTTGGCTGAACCGAACTAAAATGAGATTCAATAATTCAATAAGCCTTTCCGGGATATTACTCTTGGGAGGTTTTAACGTGACAAAATGGTCAATTTCACATTATGTATTGTCTGTCAAAGGATTTAGAACTAAGCTGGCTTATTCCTTCGCACTTGTAGGCAGATATGCTTGTATAGACAAGTCCCAACTGAGGTAGAAGTGCTGCTCCGGCACACATTTCATTAGGACATTAATACTTCCACAGGAAGCCCTGTGCACACACAGACACCGAAACAAAGAGCATTCAAACACTTTCTCAAAACAATATGGAAACCTTTCTTGACTACCACAAAACAGACATCCCAAGCCATGGGATTGGGTTAAGTCGTGAAACAATGATAGTCCTATATAAATATGCGAGTACGTACACGTAGTGCTGGAAATGTGTCAATAGACCAGCAAGAGTTATATTCCCAATGACGCTCATTCTCACAGCAATGCTATCAAATAACTCATTTCAGCAAAAGAGAGCAAACCTCAAGGCTACTTTTATTACCGACACGTCAGGGAACTGAATAAAAAGTAACATTAGACAAGTATCTCTTCGTTGGGGTATTCATAATGAGTTATGGTCTCATCTCGCAGGTTTCCGAGCAGACGGCGACAGTCAATATTAAATTCCATGTGGCCATGATATTTAGTAATAGGCACTTGCTTGGTCTACGTCATCGTCTGCGAGGATACAGACTACCAAATCCTGCTTTCACTTTCTTTATTCTCAGATACATATTTGGCCCGGAATTCGGTGACAATAATAATAATACGCAGAACACACGTCATAAAAATATTTACTACACTCAAAATAACAAGAACTTTACATAAAGAGGTAGCCACCAGTTTCGGTTTACATGTATAAGTGCTATAACAGTATTAATCATACAAAATTAATACAGGTGAAATAATAAGATTACGCAAGTTGCTTTTCTGGGAATTGTTTACATTAGATTTTCCTGGCGAAATACGGAAAAAGATGAGTGAAAATTGCTGGAGGAGAAACTGGAGAAAGAGAACCTTTCTCCTTTTGCCTTATCTTAGTGCATAGAATACTCAAGGCAATGAAGGATCAAAAAGACGTCATCGTAGTTCAGCTCAAATGTTGCCAACAATAATAAGATGATATGTACAGCATATGACAGACGCTTTTTATATGTTTACATATACCTACTACACTACATAATACCCGGGTATTTCAACTATTTACAGCATAATATGTGGGACAGGAAATCTTTTCTAGTTTCTTTTTTGCTCATATCCGTAGAGCCATTAGGCAATGGAAAGGGAAGCAAGGTACCAAAGCAAATCAAACCAGAATCGACCTGTCTCTTCTCCACATGAAGCGGGAAACATATTTAGTATTAGCTACAGCTACAAAAGAAAATACGGGGTTTACTTTGGCTCGTTATACATATTTCCTAGTATACAGACTTTCATGGGAGTTTAATTTTATCTGTACTTTTAACATATGCACTTTTATATGGACTATAACCATAGACAGTTGAATCCAATAACTTTCTCTATACCACCATACTCATCCACTAACTCTCTCCAAGAATTTTCCTCCAGAATATTCTCACAGTGTAAAATGCAAAGCAAGAGCTAAAATGTCATCTAAAAAGGAAATGTCTGTTTTTATTCCTTGGGTTTCTACTTAAATATAGTAACTACATATGCCTGTTATTCGATCTGTTTTACATGTGACACCCTGGCAGACAGCAAAAGGAAAATAGAAAGATTAAAAGAAAAGTTGTAACACTACACATCAAGATACAACTTTCTTTTATCTACTACTTTTTGAGTAAAATCTTCCAAGTGCTATCTTACTCGTTGTTTGACTACCACGAATCTATTTTCTATTTCGTATTTGAGCAACTTAATAAAGATATATCGAATATATTGGCACTGAGGTCAAATGTCAAAGGGCGAAAGTAAGCCAATGAAAGTGACCAGCAACCCAACAATCATTACCTCACTAATATTTCATTACCTTCATAATTAGTAATTTAGTATAAGAATGGATATGAATAATGGAGACTGGTCGTGCAACTCGGCCCGCTGCTTCGCTTTTTGGTGCGATGTTTGTATGCTGTGGAATAGAGGAAGAGTATATTACTCTTCCCTAGCAAAGTATATATCTATATATATCTTTTTATATATATTTATTATATATTGTAACGACTGATTGGTACTAAATGCCGCGCGAATACTTTTAACCCAGGAAAGATGGCCGCTGTGCTAAATACTTAGGGCCATATTAGGAATGAAAGCTAACGTGAGCCGCTAACGATATCTTAAGCC
>JABASH010003985.1:0-15091 GCA_019776445.1 Tomocerus maximus | reverse complement strand
GCATTGTTCCTTTGTCTTTGTCCTGCTCCACGCCTGTGTATTTGTCCTACTCTATTTTTGGACATTGCAATGTATAACTCCTATAGACCAGTTACTAATGTAGAACTAGTTTAGGTTAAATCGAGCCGTCTAGCTTCGCTGGTCACCCTATTGTTGGCTCTCTTTGAAGCAATGGTCATTTCTATTGTTTGCTTTCTACTAGACACTCCAAATGATTCTATTCCCACACAACAATAATCAAAAGACTATTTCAACGATGCGTTGTCCAAACACTAGCCCATAAATGCATTAATCTTTTCATAATCTACAGCAAACCACATTACAATCCCAATTGATTTAAGGTCACGTCCATCGTATTTAGTAGAACGCGTCTGTCATTCATTTCAAAGTGTCATTAAACTAACTCTACTATTCTCTACGGAATAAATCTGCGTAACACCATGAAATGCAAAGAGGTGTACCGACTTCGTACTCAAAAGTAAGATTTTTGTGATTAAAGTATAAGTACTTACTATTGGGGAAGTTTATATCCGCCACAAAAGCAAAATTCGCCACCGCGACTTTAAAGTTTGCATATCTCAAAGCCATTTCTTGGTACTCTTCATCTTTAGCTGGGGAAAGCTTCCCATTTATTTTTTGTTGCTCCAATTCTTCGTTGAGCTAAAAATGATTTTATAACACAAAAATTAAAATGACTACTAAATTTATATTAGAAAGGTATTATATGGATTCATGACAAAATGAAAAGTAGTCATACAATGGTAAGTAGCTTAAGCTGAGAAGCAAAAAACTTTTCTAGCAGAGTTATTAATTGACGTTTTTCGACATCGGATATGGTGGGTACTCTTGATACTGCCACACCATATTTGTCAAAACTTTTTCGCATATTTCTCGGCATGGTTCCTGTTAGTGCAAATCCATGAAGTTTCATCACACGCGTTATTGGAGTTATACAATAGGATTCGTCCATGAGATTTTCCAGTGTCTTAATAAAAATAGGACATCCATCATTTGTTGGAAATAACCCGGATAACAATAACGTTGAAAACTTCTCTAACTGTGAAGTTACAAATGCGATTGTGTTGACCTAAGAAATTATTCTCATACATACATTTGCATTTCTATTATGCACAAACATTATGTTTTCATTAAATTGTAGGTTTACAATGTCTGTTAGCTTTGAAAGATTCTTTTTATAAGTTTCCAGTAAGATTTTCGAAAATTTTGAATATCTCTGATGGATCATTGAGCAAACCCCTACAATATCCGGGACAGTATCTGTGTCGTAAAATGTTTGCACAATTGCAGCTGAGATCTGATTGAGATGTTTAGATAGATCCAGTGTAATAATGTCGCTCTCAATTGACGGCTTTTTTGCTTTTTTATATTTTTCCTAATAAACCATAAAAATAGGGCATAATACATGATAATCAAAATGCAGTACAGTATATATCGTTACTTAAATGCTACTTTTACTAACCAGTTTCTGTACAAATTTTAAACATTTATTTGAGTCAGTCTGTAATTTCCTACCAAATTCTTCAAAATCGCCATAGGAGACGTTTCTGTTTGCATTGAAAATATTTTGACGGTCTTGGAGATATACCTCAAGGGTTTTGGCAGTTATTTCATTCTATAGAATTATTATTTCATTCAGTAACGAAGTTATTTTAAGTCATTTTAATTATTAAAAGAAACTTACTTTGAATGGCAGAACGTAGTTTTTTAACTGATTTTTGTGGTCCATTTCCGATTTGTCAGTTCTGTCCTATGGGCAAGCACTCAATATATTTGATAAATGTCTTCTGACTCTGACCCACTGGCTATGGCAGATACTAATAATATTATGAAGGGTTTGTATTGCAAATTTTTGCGTATTTATTACGTAATAAAGCCAATGCTTCCTGGATGCCAACCTTTCAAAAGTGAGTCACAATGCTAGTGCCTACTCCTTCTAAATAGAAATATTTTTGAATTCAGATTAGAGCAGTAAATATGCCTATTTTGATTGTTTGTTTCAACGGCATGAGCATTGACTAAATGCAATGCACAAGCGCTGATGTTATGCAGTAGGTAGAGGTACTATTATGATGGGATTGCATTGTAATGGCATACCGTATTAATCGATTTATAAGCCCATAGCCCATATCGACATATGTATATAACCCCGGACGAGGCAATAAATAAATAAAACTTGCCCAAATTAGCTCTCAAAACAATAAAAGCCCTGTATAGAAATATAACCCCGTGCAGTAAAAAAGGAAGGTCTAAACTAGACTTTGCCGAAAGTCAAAATTAATTTTAACCGACCGTTAAGGATCAGGGCGCAAATTTTGCATTAACTTCAAAAGATGTAGTATAATACCCGCTAAGTATTGAGTAACCAATGTACTTGTTTATCCGTATTTTCACAATGCTACATCTTTTGAAGTCTAAGCAAAATGTGAGCCCTGATCCTTAACGGTCGGCTACAATTTACTTTGACTTTCGACAAAGTCAAGTTTAGACCTTCCTGGCGTGGTTTTTCACTGACCCCGTGTACTAGGAAAGTAAATGGACGAAAAAAGTAGGTACTCATGTACTTATTAAGTGCCAATGGTACCTGGTACCTTATGAAGTAAGGGCTTATAAACTTACTAGTAAACTTACTTATTAAGTGCTTATGCACGAATTCACGGCGGGTGTTGTGGGTTCTGTATTATACCAGTATCTGTCAGTTACTCTCTGGAAGTGGTACCTGAAGTACTATTAGTAATTACAAGGCAAGTTAAAGTAGCAATAACAATAAAAATACAGTGAAGCAATAACTACAATTAAAAAAATTAATGATTGAAGTAACAATAACAAATAATATAATTTTGTAGCTTATAACATCCGATATTCGATCGGAAAAGACTCTCTTGGTCTACCAACCATCAAACAAACTCGACTGCGAGACTGCGACTGGAGCGTGGAAGTCAAGAATACTTATTACTGTCACTGTATTTAGAAGGTAAAATATAAAATAATTTTGTCAGTTAGTTACATTGTCAATTTACAATAAAGAATATTTCTATTATCTTGGTTGAATTCGAAGTACTATGGGATTAGAGTGGCAACCATGAACTTAGTGTTTTTGTAAATGGTTTTTCGATGGCAACATTTTCCTGGACTTATTTCCTACATAAATACTTCCATATGTCCCAGTCCTAGTTCAATTAATTTCTTTATATCTGAAATAATGCAATTAAATTTATTTGTCCCTTTTCTGTTTTGTAGGGTTCAAACTGACAATGAATACAAACGTTGGGGTAACTTTGCGTGTCACTACAGAAAGTAATCCAGGAAGCAGAACACGCATGGATGAAATCCACTGCATTGGATACCATCCAAATCCAAGCTGTGTCGAAGACAACCTATATGGATATTTTGCCATGCTTGATGGTCATGGTGGACCTGAGGCGGCCAATTTTGTCAAAAATAAATTATTAGATTTTATTGTTTCTCAAAACAATTTCTGGTCTGATGATGAAGATTCCGTACTGAAGGCTATTAAGGATGGGTTTATTAATACTCACTACGCAATGGTAAAAGAATTCGGTAAGATTTCCAAAAATTATTTTAATTTATGGGTGGTTGTGGTTTTACTAGATTTAGGAATTCTACAATAATAATATGCTAGTACCAACCTACTGCATCTCTTACATGGCAAAGACATTTATTTTACAAGGAGATTTTCTAATTTTTTTATTGTTTTCTTTAACTTGCAGAAGGTTGGCCTAAAACAAAGGCGGGATTGCCGTCCATGTCAGGAACAACGGCAAGTATAGTTTTTATAAAACAGGGAAAGTTGTTCATTGGTCACGTTGGCGACTCGCGAATTGTATTGGGATTAGAAAGTGCACCGGGCTGTGATTGGAATGGTCAAACACTTACCACAGATCACAAAGCAGACTATGATGAAGAGAGGAATCGGATTATTAAGTAAGTGGACCTCGTAGCATGGAAAGTCTGTTTTGTTTTTGTGTCATGGAAAATGTGATATATTTTGAGTTTCTACATGACTGATCAGAAAAATAATCGAGAGACATTTTAATGCTTTGGGAAATATATGTTAGGTCTTTGTTATTGATAATTATTTTTTGGTTATGTATTTTTATTTTCATAGGAGCGGCGGTGCAGTAATACGTCATTGTGGAGCTGCCAGGGTTGTGTGGAACAGACCACGGATTGAACTCAGAGGCAATGTTGATGAAACTACTCCAACTGATGCCGTACCGTACCTTGCAGTCGCACGTTCATTAGGTAAACAAAAATAACATTTGCTTATGTTATTTTTTGGCTTATGTGAGTTGGAATTTCTTTTAAATTGACCATTTTACTCTGTTTAGGAGACTTCTGGAGCTACAACTCTGTACAAAACGAATTTGCAGTTTCCCCAATCCCAGATGTATTTGTTATGACCTTGAACCCTGCCTTCCATAGATGTTTGATAATAGCTTCCGATGGATTGTGGAATGTTATGCGTTCCCATGAGGCAGTTGACATCGTTCATGCTGCCGAGAGAGTAAATGAATATGTACGGTCGTCTTCGTCGGAAGAGGAATTGGAATGGGTAAACCCTTCTAAGCAGCTTATCAACAGAGCCTTAGACAAGTGGGGAATCTGCAGTGCAGACAACGTATCAGTTATAACTATTGTTTTTGATCATCCAAATTCTAAAGCCAATACTGAAGCCAAAGTATAACTACAGAAATTGACCCGGTTTGAATCGAAAATTGATTGATTCTTATAAGTCTAGAAATTTATGGGGGTAGTTTAGATTTTCTAATAATATATATTTCTATTGATTCATTTCAATGTACTGACTATCCTTCTCATGTTTATTTACATGTTTACTATATTTACAGTAGTATTTATAATTGTTATTTTCCTCATAGACTTTTGTACAATAGAATTTATATAAAAGATTTTACCTCTTTATTTCGTATATATATACATACATAGATAGTACCTGTACAAATTAACTCGTTCTATAATTGTAATTATTATGACTTCTGCAACGCAATCACTATTATTTTTCGACAGCAGTACTTTCAACTGACTGTGGTTCGAGTTCGAATGGTTATAATCGAAACTGGGCCTTAGGAGTCGGAATCGGACAGCTAGTCCTGCTACTTCTCAAAACCTTAAGGCTCGAGAATTACCTATATTATTATTTGAGACTTTGTCTCCTTCGTTTATGTGTATCTCAAGTTCTACTTCTACTACAGCTACAGGGTCGTATAAGGGCTCATTAGAAAAGTAACAATAATTGCTTGGGGCATACTTTAGCCGACGTCCTCTGCAAGATTCACCTGAATGGCGCGATAGTAATGACGGCAATCTGTTGCAGCTTGCAGTGAATGTCGGATAAAGTACTTGTCAAGCATTGTTTAGCCATGTTTCTCAGACTTTGCTCTACACTATAGTTTTAACGGCTATGGTAACAATAGTCATGAAAAAGACCAACAGCGCAGTAGACTATGAGTATTTTCTTTTTTGCTCCACTGATAGGTCTATTGGACATGACTTTTTGTAGATGTACTATTTCAAGTGCATGGAATAATATAGTCATCATGGATGCTCAAAACTTCAGCGCGAGGGGTTCTGAGTATTCCATGATAGTCATTGCAGTAGGTCAATAGAATTTGTGGTCAATATCATAGCTTTAACATATCCTATAAAGGATTACCTACGGATTTACTAAAGTTGCAATAAGTTACAAGCTAAATATATAAAACAAAAATGTTTTTATTTACATTTATTGCCATCATTGTTATTCAACATGTACAATAATTGGTTGGTAGAGATCGAGAATGAGTACCATGATTAAAAGCCTTCATTAAACTTTCCATTCTAAACAATCATTTAGTAAGCAATATTATTTACTACTAGCGGACGAGGTTTCGGGTATCTTTTAGGCGGTTCATGCTCTATTTCTTAATAATTATGTCAAACACATGTAATTACATTATATATAATGAATGTCGTATATAACTATATAAAAATGAATCGATATTTGGTTATATATTTGATTATATTGATATGTATATACTTGCTGCAGCCAAGCACAATAGTGCGCTAGAGAGAGGTGTTGAGTTGAAATATGTTAAACTTCCACGCCTGCGTACAAATACGAATTTGGCCCACTTACACATTCAAACAAATTTTACGATTTTATATACCTATATAATAATATAATAAGGATACATCAGTGCATGGTTGTAGAAAGTCAGTACCCTCAGTTGTAAGAAAATAGTTGTGAGAATTCCCAATACCCTTTTAGGCATTTTCACTAAATGCAGATTATAATAAAAACTTTAAATAAACAGCTCTCGAGAATTTTTGACTTCCTTTTCAGCTTTCGACGAAACTCAGCTCATAATAATAAGCATTCATGATCTTAACCTTTACATTGGTACATTGCATTGGTAGTAAGTACACGGCAAGGAACGGAATAATTGTCATTGTATCTGTAGTTACTTGTGTACTGTTTCGATAGACTCTTTGTTATCAAAATATGGAAGAAATGGTGTTCAGTAGTTAGAAATGTTACATTATTATAAAATATAAAATTCGACTAGTCGTGTAGTCATATATGAAGGAATAAGCTTGAAACAGTCTAATACACTCCATCCGTATTATCTTTCTGAAGCCAGGTATTTACTTATCGGCGATTATTGTTGGCTGGTTGGGAGAGTGGAGAGCCATACAAAATCAACAATAATATCAAGGATGCCGCGTGGGCGGAGATTATGTGTTTTGGAGGCTATCACATGATTTTACAGACCACAAACTCCAATGTTTTCAATTCTTATTTTATCTCTGAGTGTCTTAAATCGAAAAAATGACCATGTTTTCGCTAAACAGGCTTTGTCTGTGTCGTGTAGTCTACATAGTAAGAATTCAGCATCACAGTTGTCGTATTTTTCGACTCTATGATCTCTTATAAAGTATGGATGAACACACGCACAACGGGTCACTGCAGTTCCTAATTGAGTAAATCGACGGGGCAATCCTGTCCAGTCACGAATAATACCACCACTGTAAAGATAGAAATCACTCATTCAGCATCATTCATCGATTATCGGTAAAAATAATGAGATGCCCACTAAAAATCGTTGTTTCTTACCTTAGCTTTGAACATGAGATTTCTGTGATTCCTTTTGCATAACTCCATTTAAGGTTGCAAGGAGGAAAAATGAGATCATTTTCAACATAATACTCTCTATGTGCTTCAGTCATCCACCCTTTTAATTCTTTCATAGCGGCTGTCTCCTTTCCGTCCTCATCAAAATAGCGTCCAATATGATAACCTTTATTGTGGACAACTTATTATCAAAATGCATTTCACATTTTGAAGGATTGTTTCTATCTAAGCCCGATTACAATAAAACAACTCACCAACATGTACATGCTGCCCATCCTCGAAAAAAGACTTTAAAATCACAGCCAATGATTTGTACTCAAGCTTTTTCAATCCGCTAAGATCACTGATTAAACTCTCCTTGTCAAACTTAAAGGTTACAAATGCACGAGATGCATCTCGACCTATAACAAAATGTACATCTTTAAATGATTATTTAGTTTTATATATTAATAAATAGTTTAATTATTTCCTTACTGCATTTGGTTGCTACATAATTTGGGTACGTACGTTGTCTAAATGCCAAATACTAGCCCATTGTCATATAAATATCATCATTGCAATGTAATTTCAACAAAACCCAAAACTGGATGTAGGTATCTACTTAATGTATTTACATCATCCGTTGTTGTTTTCAATAAATAATTTCAGATAAATTTAAAGATGTACTACAATTACAATCTCATTTTTACAGAAAACTGCAACTTTAATTAGAAATAGTTTTACAAAAGATTTTCTTTCATTACTGCCTTTGATCGCTTACCTATTTGGGTAGGTACGTTGTATATTTGATGGTGTTATGAATTGCCAGTGTGAATAGATGAGATGATACGACGAAAGTTCTATTGACCGTACTTTGAAGGAACCGAACAGAACCAGTTTTCAAAACTTTAAAAGATTTGAGAGAACCAAATAGGATGTAATAATAAATTCGAGTGATTCGGTTATGGTACCCCTACGTTTTAAAAAATTGTCATCAAATTGTTTTGACCCATTTGTTTCAAAAATTTCTAGCGAACCCTAACAGACGAAAGGAAAAATTCGACCGAACCCGGTTCGATGCTTTAGCAAAGGTTCGGTGATTCCACTTTCCATCAATAATAGTGTAGGGAAAATTTTGGTACACCTACATTTGTTTAATCTTAAAGACACAACGTTCTCATAAATATCATACTTTAGTATATATACTCATTTGAATTTTGAATAATCTAGGGTGCACTGACTTACTATTTCTAAATAATAAATTGAAATACTTGGAGACTAAGATCACTTAAAAGACAATAATGTAACTTTAGAATAAAAACTGAACAATTCGCTAAATATTATTCCTTCTACAGTGTAAATATAGTGATACATTTCAAAATTAATTGAAGCCATTTAAACCAAGATATAATTAGTAAGTAATTAAGCATACCAATGTGTCCAAAGTAGTCTGAACCAGGTCTGTAGTATTCTGCTACTTGGCTGGCATCAAAAACATGCCCCATTATGACCAAAAATAGTTTCCCCCCTTTCTCATACTTAATATCCTCATCTGTTAGTAATTTTAATTCCGGACTTATTTTAGGCCCCTTCATCCAATCGTGGACATCTTGCTTGACGACTTCTGCAGAAAAAATATGTGATATCGAATCTTGATAAAAATTTCCGATAATGGTGAATTTTTCTCCTACAGACATCAGAGCGGCATAATAATCTGGAGGATCTCGAATGTATACGGAGAGGAGAAAACCCCCCATGAATGACCCCAGAGCCCACAAGATCATCATGACACTAAAGATAATTAAAGCAAACAAAAACAGTTGAACAGCACAATTATGTACAATAATATACAAACAAGATTGGAAATGTAACTTTGAACTTCTATTTTATATTCACATTTTTTATTAAACTCGTTAAGCTAAATTTTATATTTAACAATAATAATAATACTTTCAAAATGATAGTTATGCTTTTAGTAAAATAGTAAATATAAAAGTACAAAAAGATGTCAACGGTACAGGTTGGCCCCAGAATGAAACTCATACGAGTATGTAAGTAAATCGAAACCAAACGAAAGAAAATGACATTTTGAAAACAGAACTTACGAAAGATGTAAATAATGACAACAATTGCCTAGTTCTATTATCACGGTACTATTAAGAATGACTAACGAACTCCCCTTTCCATTAGATCCATAGTTTGAAAAAGTGTTCTCAAGTGGCACTACCTTTGTACTCACTCATTTTATTAGAGCATAATTTGTTAATGTTTATTTCGAAATTTTTGGTGTCTTTTCTAAATGACTATATTTGCTCAGAGTTTAAAAATGATTGGCTATTTTAGATTTGCATGCCTGCTGCTCCGGGCTCTGAAAACCAAGTGGGGCACGCAGTTGTTGCTTTGAATGAAGGCATTCATCAATTTACATGTGCGTCCTTTAAATTTCGCGGCATATATCATTTGATGGCGTTGTTTGTTATTTAGGTAGGCACAGTAGGCAGTCGGGGCAGCGAACATAAAAGTCATGGTTGTGCATAAAACTGCGTCGTAGACTATGATTTGTTGGGAATTGCTTTGGATGAAATAATTTATTTGTGCATAGTTTAATTGTGTGATTGACTATGATTAGGATGAAATATTTTGCGAGAGTGGTTATTTAGAGCAAGAGGCTTTATGGCCGAAAAGTGCATCGAAGTTTATGTTGGTAGGGTATAAAAGTTTGGGTGGTGAATGTAGATGGTGGATCGATATAACATGGGTTGAGTCAATTCAGCATAAAGAGAACAAAAACGGAAGCTAACAACCGAGGGAAAGATAGAAACACAAGCAACGGAGTCGAACGACGGAGCGAGAAGGGAAGAAACTCCGAACCGGGTAACTTTCTAAGTGGACCAACCAAACAGACAGACTGAACCATTCTCTCTCAGTCAGTCACAGAGTGAGTTGACTATCTGGAAAAGTTTAATAGCATCACATACACACAGCCACTCCTGGCATGTCGGGGAAAGCGGATTAGAAAATTCTAATTGTGAGCAGGAATAATATAAGTATAGGGAAAGTGTGCAATTCACGTTTCTCCGTTTTCAGGTCATTTACATATCGCTCGTCCTTCAGTGCTATACTATGCCCGTTTGAGATTAGACCGGAGCCAGACAGTATCGATATCCTCATACTTTGCTAATCTTATAGTCGACCTTATCCTTTTTACTTTCACGCTACCCTGAATACTGAAACAGAAAGTCAAGTCAGAACTCACAAAAGTCAGGCGATGAAACTATCCATCCCCACAATCCCCACCAACATCAACCTACTAGGTACTGCTAGACCCAGTCTACTATAGCTTTCAAAAGTCCCAATCCTTCTCCGATTTCGTATTCCTCACTCTTCCTATATAATCCTTATAATATTATGTGAGACTCGACATAGGAAAAAGTACGACCTACACTAATCGTGCAACTTAATCCTAAGTAGCTCCTACTACTATTTCATTATTCTACCAATGTACAGAGCAAAAGTCAAGAATGATACATAGCTGTGCATGCCCCCCACATACAGGACCTATAATAATACCAAACAGCCTATACATACATAGTGCATATACATACATACATAATATATTGAATTTGAATGTGTTTACATGAATTGTCATTTCTCCAGTTGTCGTGACATATTGTACTTGTGACTATTGTCGCTCAAGAATTTCTATTCTCATACGAACATTTATACATCAGTCAACTCATAAATCATGTACTTTTTGCGAGCCACTGACTTTGCATGGTGCTTTCCCCTTGCACATTCAAACTACATATAGAGACACCAACAGAAATATCGAGTGTTTCCAGCTGCAGACACACAGGTATCATTGTCGTTGTACTTACCTGTAGTGCCTGTTCTCTGACTACTATTACGTCACTTACCATTGTCGTTTACCCGGTTGTTTTCTCTGGCAATTCCGTTTATTCCAGTCTGTGCCCTAGTTCAATGAATTCTCTCCTATGTGCTCCTATTTCCTCAGTTACTCATTGCTTTTGAATAATTAAACTCCTTGACTCTTACACATCATAAAAATTCATTCAACGGTTTGTATTCAATTCCAAGATTCTGCGGAACAAGTTTGTACCTGAGTTAAAGTATACAAGAGTTACATTTTGTAGCCTATTACTCGTTACTGTGCAATCAGAAGACTGAGGAGACTTTAACAATTGTGTCCTGCTACGGGATTGGTGAGTTCAATGTTGTTTCTTACCTCACCATATTAATAATTTAGTAAACAGGTCACAAGTAGGCATCTCTGCATGTTTTTTCACAGTCTAGGTTATCTGGGGAATAAGTAGGTTTCGTTCTATGAGTTATAATAATTTGTAATTGCACTTGAAATGAGTCCACTTTACAAGTGATTTATATTTCTCTGAATGCCGCAAGTCTTGCAGTTGCAAACTTGCAAAACTTTTAGGTACTTACACCAGGAGTAGGTTATACTTTCTTGCACTACTTACTTAGTGTCCAGTAAATGCATACACATGCCATAGACATACATATACGCAAAAGTACTGCACTGTTCACTCTGTGCCAACATATATGATTCAGCTAACTTTCTTTTGAGAAAGATTGCATCCTTTCTATTGCTGATTCTAGATATATATAGAACAAGACACACACTGCAAAATTACATTACATGCAATGGGTATTAAAGTATTATATCAGAATTATTGCAAACTTCAAAGTGGCTCTAGTGGAACACTTTTTCGAGGAAACCCAAGGGTGAGTCACCAAACGGCGCAATCGGTAATTAAGTTTCGCAATCCAATGTCCAATTATACATCTTATTACAGTGCAGAACTCAATGTACCTGTGGTAGCAAATGTCTACGAGTCCCGAGTCTCCCTAGTAGTCCCTAGCCGGTCGGGAGTCCCAAAATGTAACACCGCTGTGACACGAAATGTGTGCCGTTCATTCGGCTGCACGATTCTAGCACAATGGATTTAAAAGTTTGCTTATTTCCCAAGTTACAAAGAGATAAGACTGAATTTATATATAAACCATGCAGGTGCGTTATCTTTATGCTAAATAACTACTACTACAATATTGCAATATGCTCCCAATGTAATATAGTTTGATCAATTACCCCACAGCCTTGGTAGACATTTTCGGATTTCTCGTTTTCGTGCCTAGGTATTCATTTAATTCCCTACACCAGGCTCTAAAGCCAGGAGACTGAAAAACTTCTGTAAGATCAAACGCTTACATCTCACGAAACAAACCATATGGACAGAAACTCTAACCGAATTACCCTTGGAAACAAGAGATTCTAACTCCCAGATTGAAATAAAGAGGCTATTCAGTCAGTCCTGATGACTTTATTGTTTTTATGTGCACAGGTACAATAAATTAATTATAAATGAACCACCGTGAAGTTTCTAAGCCGTAATTACTTAGTAAAGCACCAATATTATAACTTCCCATTTACTACATAACAATTCTACAGATGAAATATATTTAAGTATGTAACAAAGGTCTTGTGGCGTTCTTGTGCAAACATAATGAGACCATATTATATATTCTTAGAATCCAAGAATGAATTCTCTCGCATATGCCGGGCTTCCGAATTGAATGTTTCCAATTGGAATTCTCATCTGCAATTCTACGAAGTACCTAGCTCTATTGTGCTCAAAATATTCCGGGTAGTAAATGCCAAATGTCCTATTGAAAATTGAATTACCATTTTATATCAATTGAAAATTTGCTACACCACAAACAGCAATCGTTATGGTACAAAGGTCGGCTATTTCCACCATTTATCTGAAGTTATATCTTCCGAAAGTTTAGAAATTTAACTATGTTTTATAGAAAAAATCTTGCTGTACAATGCAATAGGTATTTATATTTTGTTCATCTGAGTCCGACATCATAATATGAATTATTTTAAAGAAATGATAAATTACAAATTATTTTCATCAATTCGCCCCATTTCAAAAGCTTAAGTATGTCTTGCTTTCGATTTTACTGAGCAACTTTATATTGCAGAATATTTGCAATATCTTGCAGAACCTCTGACATTTTCACTCCAAATGTTTTACTCCTCAGGGTGCTTTGCAGAGTGTAAGAGTTACTGCTGCTAGTGTTTGTATAACATGTGCAATGGTAACTCGATTTTCTTAGATATGAATGTGCAGTGTATGTACATGCGTTATGGAATTTTATTAATTTTGGGTACGTAGTAAGTAGTAAGTGTATTTAATTACACCACCTCACAGTTAGTGACGAGTTATAAATTGCTCCACCAATTAAAATAATTACTACTGTTACAAACATACTCGTAAATTTAAATATGAGTCTATGGACATCCAGGTAGGTACCTATCTTATGTATGTGGGAGGCCGCAAAGTAATCCGGCCATTTGTCTCAGCCTAGGTAAATGAGAGTCAATAAAACCTTTATATTTTCTCTACAAATGATATTAAAATACTGAAAAATGTCATTTTTGATCCTATAGTCACATTCCATGAATTATATTGATACAAATTTTCATGAATGTAAAAAACATCCTGTCACAAAATCTTTAATTTTTCAAATAATTCATTTTAACAACGTTACGATCAGAAAAATTTGATTTAGCTTAATTTCGACGATTTCTTATATGGAATTGTAACAAAATGGAAAAGTTTGAAGGTCATTACAACTCAGGGCATGAAAACCCGGGTTTTTCATGCCCTGTACAACTTGGCTTGATTGATTTTCATCAATTTAGACTAATTAGCTGATAGGGATCGTGGCTTATCATCACATTTATATAAATGGGCATGACTATTTATGTAAAATCGATCGTATATATTGCAGAATATTTAGCGACATATGTCTCGTATTTAGTAACTGAAACAATAGAATTGGTCGAATACAATATTTGTTGCATCAGAAGAACCATAAGCACCGGTTTCATGATCATGAAGGTATGAGTCTACAAAGGATACCTATTTACCTGTTCAGCCTGTTCAGTTCTTTGTTGTAGGGAATTGGAAATTCTATAGCGAAATTAGATTTGTTGACAGCTCGATATAAGCAAAGAGTAATAAGGATGTTTTTGTCGGCAGACTTACATTCATATATTTTAACGACCAGATGCATCACTTGACATGCAAAGGCGTTGAACATATTTGTCTGGGTTCATACTTGATTGTTATTTAAATGGCTAACTATTTATATGGGTGCATTTATTAGTTCATTTATAACATGTATTGTCTTTGTTCTTTGTGATAACTAGGTATATGGACTGGAAAACGGGTCGAATGCAGGTGAGGTAGCACATGGGTATATTTCGCCCGAAATCGGTGAAAAGATAGAAATTTTTATGCAGTAATATATTTTTGCACCACAAATGAAAATGATTGCTATTAGCATATTTATTCAGTGTATACCCCTTCCGAAATATTCTTCTGACTGCAATCCTCAGTGAATAGTATAAGGGGATCTTCTATAGCGAACATTTCTGCGGCCCCTGAAATTCTGGAAATTGTTTTGGTTTGTCCGTAGAGAATACACAAAGTAATAAAGTACGTAACCCAATTTTGCACATATAAATATATTATAGATGCTCGGAATTGCCAAAACCGGATTAGAATTCCCTTGGTTAAAAGTAAAGTTGACCTGATTACATTTTTGATTTAGTACTTCTGTTCATGTTTATTGCATGAAAAATGTATTTTCGTTTTATTTTGCGACACTTTTGCTTGACCCTACATGCATCAAAATATTTTACGTGACATTGAGTTGTACTTTATTCTTAAATCGCTCATGTGCTAAGAATGAAATTAAAATGACTTGGCACAGGTAATGTAGAATAAGGTGTGTTGTAGAGTAGAGTTAAATTATAAATAACCATAGTAATAGAATTAACTTAGACTGTAACTACATATTAATCTAAATTTATTGAAACTCAGTTGGATA